>JBAJNP010011646.1:0-14474 GCA_036877545.1 Yasuhikotakia modesta | reverse complement strand
TACACACAGGCTGGTGTTTTAACGTGACTAAACATCTTTGATTACGTCACACTCGCGATTACCCGTCATGCCCCAGGTTGCCACAATATTATTATATATAAAATGTATAATATAATAAATAAATATAATACTCTTCATAAATAGAAATATTCTAATATATATTATATATTTTAACACTTAACCATCTGATCACAGCCGATAGGACTTATAAGAATATATAAGAATAATAGCGCACAAATAACACGTGACCACGCTGATCTACAACCGCGATACTAAAGGCGGGAATCTGATCCCATAGTGTCATCGCGTCATAAATACAACGCCGCAGCACTTTTCTGTCGGGGATTTGTCGCGTCGCGTCGCATCGCGCCGCTCGCGTCAGGTGTGAACTTGGTTATATTCCACGTCACATATTGTTTCCGTGCTTTTGAAATAGGGTGTTGCTCATAAAATGTTGATACCCCGATTAATGGCTGAACTGTGGACCTGCTGTGCGAGTCCGTGACCTGGCGATGTGGTTCAAATGTGAAATGTACTCGTGTGTTTTTCAATAGGAACGGAATGGAGGTGTGACGGACTACAACACTGGTCGTCTGGATCCCCTGATAATAGACGCTTTGTGAAGTTTGTGATTCATTTTTATTGTATGTGTCTGTTATTCATACTTTAAATTTATAATAATATATTACATTTGTGTTAAATGAATTCATTTAAGTGGTATTCATTACCAGTGCTTCAATGAAAACAACATTTAATTTTCACTCAGGTTTTTTATTTGTGCTACTTGTCTACTGAATTTCAATGGCTCATTGGATTAAATCTAACTCAATTCTCAATAGTTGTTGAATTTAATTAATAATTTTGCTTGTAATCACTTGCCACAATTTTATTGAGTAGATATAGTGTGTTGTATAGTGTATAGTGTGTATATAGTGTTTTATAGTGTACTCCTCACGCCTAAAGAAATGTATACATGTATTTGCTACATACAAAAGGCAAAATAATTACATTGCAAATGCAAATGAATTACATCTGAAGTTAGATACGTTAATTCAGTTTAAAATGTGATTTGCAACAGCACAAAATTAATCACAAATGTAGTTATCTGTTTAAATGGCAAGTTTACACTTGGGTTTTATTATGTGACGATGTACATTAAAGGGTTTGCCTTTTTTTAGTTTATCCATTTTTGTTTCTTTATGTAGATCCGCCAGACGTATGCTCTCCTACCACAAGAGGGCAGAACAATGCCACAAGTTTTAATCCTCGAGCTTTGACTGTTAGCTTTATTTTTTGGCGAGCGTTCTTTTATAAAACGTAACGAAAAACAATAAAAAATGTCAAAATTACTATTTATCACAAAACTCTCTGCTCCTATGAAAACCATTTATGGAGTCATTACATTTTATAATTATTTAATATAGTGAAGATTTACAGATTTAACTGCTATATCGGTGTGAGTCAGTGACAGCCTGTTTCTGCTCAGCTCTTTCTGATCTTGAAGTGAGACACAAGGCCATAAAGTGTAGCCTGTACTGATGTTACCACTGCCTAACTTTTCTCTAATGGCTCTGCTAAGTTACATCTTTATTATAGCTGTTATTTCTGGTGTATCTCCATCACAACACAGGGCAAGCCACCTGCCCTATAAGTTGTCCTATAAAACCATAGATATGAGCAAATACTCTTGAATCGAATACTCCAAAATACTGAAAAAAATGCAAGACAGATACAGACAGAATCTGCTTACTTTTGCATTTTCTGTGCTGAAGTTTTGGAAAAATCTGAGAATCTGAGAAATTTTAAATGTGTTTAAAAGAGCAGAGAATATTCTATTTGATTAACATTAAGTTAAACATTTTGAATTGGTTCAGTAAACATAATAAAGACAATTGTAAAAAATTGTTTTTAATTGTCTCTATCATTTTATTAGACTTTATCACATTGAAAGTCCTTGAAAGGCTAATTAATACTGATCTCTGTAAATGCAGAGGACAACCTATTAAATTCAGTTATCTATTGAAAAGGAAGGAGCCGACAGAGAAGCTTTGTGATTGATTGTTATTAGACTCTTCAATACACCAGATTAGTACTAAGTTAAATTAAAACATCATATGTGCACATTGAGACAATGTAAAATATTGTGTATTTAAATATTTTACGTTATATCAATATGTTAGCAAAATGAAAGGATCTATACAATATTTGAAGTTCCTGTGCTGAAGTTTCTTAACTAAAAATGGCTCTATTACCTTAACCAGCACTGGATCATTTCAGAGTTTTACAACGCATTGTAAAAATGATGAAAGTGTTATAAAAGCTTCATAATATACGCTTCAGACATGACTCTTCTAATCTCAGACATGTCCTATAAAACCATAGATATGGACAAATACTCCTGAATTGAATACTCCAAAAAATTGAAAAAAATGACAGATACAGACAGAATCTGCTTATAGCAAGTTTTATCTAAGCCATTTCAAAAATCCGGTAGGCTCAATTCAGTTAGACTGAATCAATTGTTAGTGCTTGCTTTCATTAGATTAGCGTCACCGCAGATAGCACATCTTGCTCATCACAGATGCTTAGGGTGCGTGTACTGTATTTGGCAATGACGGGCATTAAAGGTGAAAATGAACTTGTCTGATGATACAGTTACTGTATATCTGATAGTGCCTAAATGGATTTCTCTCTCTCTAAATAATGCTTCAGTTTTACAGTAACAGTATTTCGAAAGGAAGAATAATCTCAACACAACTCTTCTCTTTAGAAAGCTATGCTGGCAGAAAGATGGCCGATATATTGAATATGATATAATGAACTGTGTGTGTGTCACATATCTATTCAATGTCCACCAACATCCCTCATTCTTCTGCCAAGCAATTAACTAGGTTAAAATATATTTAAAGCATCTGCAATATAATGTTATCAAAATGCTTTCTATAAAATGTTTTAAAGGTATTGATCAAAGCTCTTTTGTTGGATATTTTTGCACATTTGTTTATATTTTTAATATAAATATACATTTTATAAATATAATTTATATTAAATTATATTAAAAATTATATTATATTAAATATATACATTCATATTAAATTTTCTATGGTAATAATGGTGAGGAGCCAAACCTCCAGTGATTAATAAATGGAGAAAATATAATGTTAAAAACAAGGCTTAACAGGAAGGGGCATGAAATCAGTCCAATAGGGGTGCGATATGTCACAGACGGGGTAATGTCATGCCCAGGAAGCATAAAGGCACGTGCACGGAGCAAGCTGGTAGCTTTGGAAAGGAATGAAGAAAGTGCATACAGGGATGCTGAAAGTATGGTATTGAGATGCTGCATTTCGTTCCCTCAGAAAACCAGGGTTATATACGTAACCTGAGACAATTTCAGGAACTCAAGCTGCCTTGAACTATTAGAACGAGATGCCGACTCCACCAGATCCCTGCCCTGCACAGCTGGGGCAAAGAACCAGGGAGCGGTTAATGGCTTAAATGGGAGGCCATAGGACCTCACAAAGGTCAGTAATAGTCCACAGGGAGCTCTGTGGACATATGTATCCAGTGCTCACACTGGACACACCCAGTTTAGCTTCTGTAGTATTGGCCATAGTATTGAGGAAGGCACTTTTGGCAACACACCCCACTTAGTAGGAAAATGCTTTGGTCAGAAAGGCACAAAGTCTAGATATGTAAGGGCCACAGGAAGGGCCTGAAGGTCACCAACTCTCCTTGGAGAGGTGATGGGTAGTAAAAAGGCCACTTTGGCCAAAAAATGGAGATCAGAAATCGGTAAAAAAAAAATAGGCTCAGAGAAAGGAGCATAGAGAGCCTCTAAGACTACAGCCTCTGGGGAAAAAAACCTAGGTTGCAAGCCACTACTGTGGGGGCCTCATGAACAGACCAAAAGAAATTCTGATGGGCACAGTTGCCATCATGCCTAGTAGTTTCCACCACCGCAATGTTGTTGGTGCACACCAACATGCAGTGGTGTCTCAGGTCTAGGAGGAAATACTTTAGAGCCGAAACACTGTTTGCATTTCTAGGCAGTTGATGTGCCAGATGAGATGGCAATCGTCCCATAGACCACAGGCTGGGCAGACACTCATGACCGCACCCCAGCCAGTGAGGGATGCATCTGTTACTAGCATAATGTGGTGACCAAGAGCTCTCAGCAATTGGTGCTGAGAGAGGAGCCAAGGTTTCCTCCACACATCTAAGGTATGGATGCAATGTCTTGTGACCTTTATCTTGTGGAATGGATTTCCCCTCAGGGAAAATCTCCTTGGTCTTAAGCCACCACTCTATGGGTCTTATGTATAGCAGGCCAAATAAAATCACATTGGAAGCTGCTGCCATTAGGCCTAGCAGTTGCTGAAACTGCATCACAGTGAGCGACTGGCCTTGTCTGACTCTTGTGACTGCAGAGAGAAACGATTCTACATGAGCAAGAGACATATGTGCCCGCATTGTGGTCGAATCCAACACCCAGATAAGTGGTTCTCCGAACCGGAGAAAGCACACTTTCTCTGTGTCTAGTCTGAACCCTGGCTATTTCATGTGGGTGAGAACAACATCTCGATGTTGAGTCGCCAACTGCTCCAAAGGAGCTAAGATCAACCAATATATATAGATATTAGAATACACTATATAATAGATATGATTTCAGTATGGGGATGCTCTGGTATCGCAGTGGAGCCAGAGCTGTATCCACACAGTCAAAGTGCCAGAGTGACAGAGCAAGGCTGAACAAAAGTACTCGATATTGGTTAGCTTAGCCCCTCAAAGCAAACCTCAATAACTTCCTGTGTTGAGGGAGGATAGGAATGCAGAAATAAGCGATTTTTAGATCTATGGTCACAAACCAGTCCTCAGACCTGATTTGGGACACCACCTGTTGTCACATTGAGAATTATGAACTTGTTGATTGAGTTGTATTGACTGAGTTGTTCAGATGCCTCAGATCTAAAATAGGATGCAACCCCCCATCCTTCTTTTGAACTATGAAATAACAGCTGCAAAGCCCAGACTCGCAAAGCTGAAGAGGGCTATGTCCTCCTCCCGCAAGAGAGTGTTTGCTTCTTGTTCCATAATCAGAGCCTGCGCAGGGCCAGCTAATGTAGGGTGAACCCCACCAAAAGTAGGTGGGTGAGAAATAAACTGGATTCTGAATGCCTGTTCTACAGTACGCAAGACCCAGTGAAATAGCCCTGGCAGTAGCTTCCACCCTGCCAGGTAGCTCTTTGGACATACCAGCCTCTCAAGGCTAGCCTCTGGTATATTCAGCATTAGAGGATCAGTGCCCTGTAATGGAAACCCTGTAATATAATTGTCATGAAGTCTTGGCCAAAGTCATTTTATAGATTAAGACGGTCCTCAGATCCATTCTTAAACATTGCAACACCCGCACCCTTAAAGGGGGAAACAGACATTCTGCTTTGTATCTCCCTGTATTTGGGTGGGGCTGCTCCCAAACCCAGAGCCATTAAGAGAGAGAGGCCAAAGTGCACACAATCATGCCAATAAAGTACTTTAAATTGAATTGAGGGAGAGGAATAATAATTTTATCCCAAGACAATTCAGCATTGGGAGACATTTTCTCAACCGAGCCCAGGAGGGAGTGCAGAGTCTTTTTGGTGGAAAAGGGATGAAAAAGGGACTCGCCTATGAAGAGCGAGAAGCCCATGAAGAGCGAGCATTTGCATTGAGAACACTCCCAATGTGCACTGTCAACTCCCTCGAGAGCTGTATCCCACCAATAGATAGTCCTTCAATCGCAGCTAAAAAGCTGACGTTACACTCTTTCGCCTTTTTCACTTCCATCTTTCTTACATTTTTGGATTACTTTTGCTACAGTATTTTGACTGATATGTAAAGCTTTGCTTATCTTTTTGTAGCCCTCACCTTTTTTGTGTAAAGAAATCTGAGGTTGAATGCCTGTTAATTAGAATTTTGTTGTCTTAAGTGTGGCGTTTCTCTTATAATTGGGGTGTACTCATTTTTGCAACATGGGCTTGAATGAATTTGTCAGGAAAATCGCTTTTTTGTGTGTGCAAATTAACAAATCTTTTTTGCAATCAATGGCCCACATTTGTGTGAGTAGTATAGTATATCATAGAAAAGGTTGATTCTGAAAGGAAACTTAAGGTTTTCTGACAAATGTAGTGGGGTGTACTCATTTATGCTGAGCACTGTTATGAGGTTGCTAAGAATTTGCTAGGACAATACCTAAATCCCACTGACAGCCCAAGGTATGTAAATCAATCCACATGCCTTTACAATGTTCTAATGGCTTATTCATTTCATTACATATTTGATAGAGTACTGTAAATAGTTTCTAGAGTATTGCTAGACCGTTTAACAGGGTAAAACCAAACCGTTTGAATTCAAAAATGGTTATTCCCATGTATACATGATATTCAAGCCAATTTTGTGAGAATTAGGGTCCAACACTAAAAGTGTGAAGGGCCCTGTTGTTTTCCAAATAATTGTTTTATAAGAGTTTCGAAGGGTTTTGGGTCCCTTAACATAGGTAATACTTGGTTGTACCCCCTGGAATAGAGCACAAAAAGATATATCCTACATACATGCACTTTACGCGTAGCCTGCTGTTTACAGCTGGGAGCAGAAGGAAGTGTCATCTAAAATATCTTCAAAATTTATTGATATTCTGAAAGAGTCCTCTTAAATTTACTTAAGTCACTTAAAACTTGGTCAGAATAAAGGAGACCCATGCTAAACTGTGAATAGATTGTTGATATCTTGAATGGTGTTGCCATTGCAAGGCCATATAGTATATGTATGGAAAAAGACAAACAGGAAGTGTCTTATATCTACTGAGTGCATTGAGACTTACATCAAACATAGAACATAGTTTGGTGTTGTGGGTTGATCACAATGATGTGACTACTGTGAGTCACACTCATAGCGTCATCAGCTGGCAGCAGGAAATGTGCCACCTTTATCAAAATTACTTCCTCAATTATTTTCAGAATTAAATGTATGTGACAACAACTGCATTGTTTTCCGAGATGCACAAGGTGACAATAGGCTTGTTGCTAATATAATTATTTTGTATTAAATAGCAATAATTTGTACAGAAGTGTACAAATTTTGAACTGTTCTACTAATGCATAAAATTGTTACATGTTGTTAGATACTACCATTCAAAAATTTGGCTTGAGAGAAATGTTTCTTATCATCTTTAGCTTATCATATTTAGCTTAAATGTTTATAATTATTACTGGATACAAAATATAATTGTACCAAATTGTGTATACTTGTGTGAAAAGCTTCTAAATCCCTATAAATAAAATGTCAGGAAAACATTTTTGTAAATTCTAGTCAGAAATTTACTGAATATGCTAGAATATAACCCAGTTTAATTCATCACAACCCAAGGTTACATTTGTGTTGTTTTATAGCTTTGATACAATTACTATTATTCTAAAATGCTTTACAGGCCGGTGTGTAATGTTCAGTAATGTCCTTTCTCTGTGCATTCCCAGAATAAGCTCATTAATCAATGGTGAAGCCCTTTTCACTTCTTGACACTCATTAAGCATTGAGCATTAAACAACGGTCTGTGTTTACAGAGAGGGAGGTACCAGGATTTACACCCAAGCTCTTTTGCCTTTCAACACCTTTTGCACAAGCTCCTCTGCCTCTGCGCTTAGTGAACTAACAGTGCTTCTCCCGCCTGCCAGATAAAAAGGAAAGTTTTCCGTGATATAAAGATGTCTGGTTTGTTGTTTAATTGTAAGCAGCTGTGCTGTTTAATTGTTAATTACACAATAAAAACAGTTGGTGGATGATGTCAGTGAATTAACTTCTGTTTAGACATCTTGCTTAGTGGGTCAGTATAGTCAGTATCATTAAAAGTCAAGATGTAGAAATAATTTAACATTTACTGGATTCCCCCTGACAGATTTGTTATTATGAAATTGTATATAAACAAAGCACATGTACAGAGCTGACAAATATTGTCTTTTGATAACTATGATAACTGTATAAAATACATTTCTCATATTGTAGAGGAACAATGTCATATTTAACATGTTGTTTTAATTTGGATAATTAACATCTTAAAGTATACAAAAATAGAATTAAATAAGACAGATTACAAATTACAACAAAAGATATTAACAAAACTGTCTATGACAGGTTGATGAAAAATGCAGAGCAACAAGAGTACAGCAAACAGCAACATACTGGGCCTAACCAATGACATTTGAATAAATGGATGCGGGGGCTTCAAAATCAGAACCACTGTTGTCTAAAAACTTGCCAACACAGGAACTGAGTAACCGTGGTTCCAATGACTTCACTGTGTGTGGGCTCTTCTCAGTTTTTACCTGTTATTTGCGTTGTCGTTGAGGTATCTGTTTAGCCAATCAGGTGGTGGGAACTCTCCTCACATGAGCCTCGCTAGGTTGCTAATAAATGAACATAAACGGTCGTTTACATACATCTCTTAACTATCGGCCAAACAAATTAGCAGTCAAATAAGCTGTAACGTCTGTATAATACGTTAACGTAAAACGTTTTCAAAAACCATTAGGTGAAGACTTGTGCTGAGATGTAAATTTATTCCATTCAGTATTTTCTTTTTCAAAGGATCTGTCATAATTGTAACCATTGTAACCAGTGAGAAATAGTATTCATGAAATCAATATCTATTTCCATATTGCGTGCCTCTGATAATACATGTTTAAGCCTTTGCAGATGGTGCTTCAGGAAGAGGCCGTTGGTAGTGTTTTTCTTATAAGGATTTATCAAAAAAAAAGGCCAAAGCCAAGTTACATTACAATATAAAAATCTGTATATTGCATGTTGGAAAATTAATAAATTAAAATCAAAAAAGAAAACAATCCAATACATTTGCCTTGTAGCCTGTCACAAGCCAATGGCTCAAATGGTTCAAACTGAGCTAGGCTACAAAATAAATGGTTAGTAAAGAGTGAATCTAATTGCAAACAAGCAAAAGCAACATTAACAGATTTTGCTCTCTTGCTGGTTATAAATAAACCTGAAACATTATTCATGGGTGTCTGTGATTTTTCACCCATTCCTCCATTGCACTAAAATTAGGCTAAATCCTCTACAGCCTAGACTACAGGATTCTCATCAGATTTTACCCTATGTTTTTCCTCCAAGGCCTTCCGGGACCTTGATCAAATCCGATGTCAGTCCAGATTATCTCGCAATGTTAACCATTTACAGATCTAAAACTCTCAGCTCTGAGAGTCTGCTCTGAGAAACATCTGCTCTGAGAAACATCAGGCTGCTCTGGTCATATTAAACATGTCTGATTTTAAACTGGAATGATTGCGTCAGTACTTTCACAATAGTTAATGAGAGCCACAGATGAATGACAGACCTTTTGAGATTTAAGTTACCTGTAAAAGTTTAGATAAAACTCCTATTTTGGTCTAATCTTTCCTTGCCGACAACATGTCAATTTTCTGTAATGAGAGCCAATCACAATATGAGCGATTCATCCAAGCAGTTGTGTACTTTCATTGTACTGGAAGCTACTGGAATAACTTGATCTGCTGTGAGTATATAGTACCTAAAAGAACACACCTAATGTTTTTAAACATCTTAATAAACCAATTCTAAACAATTAATTAGAAGTCTCGGATAACACTCTACAGAATGATATGATACATTGCAAGGGTTCTTGTAGAAAGCAACAGTGTTTTAACATTGAAACATTTGACTCAAATCATTAAAAAAGCCAAACACAAAGACATGGTACCATCCCAATCACTAAACTGCATTGTAAGATTTATGGGAATGTGGTTTGCCAGGTGCATTGCCATGGTACGGTTTAGATGTGGTTTCTTTAATATGCCTTAATCACACTATTGTTGCATTGCATTGGATGTGAGCAATTGCTAACGGGAATGTCTCTAGTGATTCTAATAGCCAGTGTTCAGCCTCTTAAGGTTGCTGCAATACAAGACATGCATGTACCTTGATTTATCTGACAGATGTTCGGGACTTTTGAAGGATGTTGCTTTTGTGTGACACAAATGGCAGGCTTCCAGGACACCATTTAGACTTCCGTGAATCAACAAGTTATGCCAAACACCTGCAACCTTCCAATATCGGGGATTTACAGTTGGATTAATTAGTCATTAACACCTGTATAGATGTGTGCCATTTTTCAGCTCCTTTCAACTCTTTGATGTGTGGTCTTTCAAGCTTCACTTACCATCTTTAAGGTTTGGAACTGGAGCGGTAGTCAGTTTATTAAAGTACAGATAACTACTGACCCATGAGGAAACTTCAGCTGCAACATTTGTTAATTTAAATCCTGACACAAATGCTTCACTGTAACAAGTGATCATAATATTTATTGCGCAACACCTGAATGGAACATGTTTCCATAACTGTTTCTCAGAACATGAGGAAAGTGAGAAAAAAGTGAGAAAACATAAGGAAAGCTCAGTCTAAACCACAATAAAATACTGAATTCAAATATAAAATACAATGACATATGCAGGGGTAGAAATGGGGGAATTAAGTCCATGGAGTAAACTTCAATGGGTGATTGAGTTTCAGTTTGTTTCAATTTCTTGTGTAATAGCCTCTAAACACTGTGCAGCTTTCATACATAAATATAGTAGAATCATCTATGTTTATGGTTAAAAAACAACATATGTTACCATATAAAGGCTAAGGTCCCCTTAGTAAATCTCAGAATTTTCCATTACTGCACTTTTTACTGGTTTATGTTTTACAGTGTTAGTCTTAGTACACTTCATATAGGCAAAAATGAAATCATGACACCAGTAAATGAATGTTATTAAAGAACAAAGCAATTCAAATGTTTATGTAGAAAACGTCATCACAAGAATATACTGAAATGGTACACAATGGTACTGTCAAAATATTAATCCCATAAATACAAATCCCATTGTAAGTAGTAGCTGTGAAGCATGTGTGTCAAAAAACAGCAAGAACTTGCCTCAAATAACCTCAGGGAATGATGTCATTGGAATGTGTGTCTACAGAGGCTACAACTTGACTTGAAACAAACACATCTTTAAGTTTCTTTATCTTCAGAGATATCTCTGTGTGTGCAGGATGTCTGTCTGTAGAAAGAAAAAAATATATTAACAGTATTAACAATGTCCAAGATTAGGGGATGTGTTCCTCCCTGCTATAATCCCCTCTCTGAGTATGACTCTCATTATTTTCTTATGACTGCCTGGGGAAAGAACATGGTGCCCTTGTTCTTGAATATGGTGAGTGCTTGCACTGTAAGAACTTCACGATTACAGTGCTCTGTGCTTGCCTCACTTTCTGTCGAGGTCAGAGCCCAACATTAAGATTGTGGGGCTCACAGGTTGATCTGGCTAAGCAGTGGGAGATGGGCTTTTCCTTTGTCTTTCTCTCTCAGCAGAACAACAGGTCTGTATTAGCTACCTCTGTAACAGATCCTATCTAGTTACCTCTCTCCTAGGAGCTCCCCACCAAGCCATGCAGAGTAACAGCCTCACCAATGGGGAAGGCATTTCAGGCAGTGGATCAGGCTGATGCGTCACTATGGTTGTGTTACAATCATATGAGACTTACCTGCTGAAAGACCACAGCACAGGCAAGGCTATGGATAATGAGGCCTTCTCAGACCTCCACCGGACCATGCATTTGTCTCTCTGGGCGTTGTACAGAAAGGAATCTGAAATCGCAGAGGCATCAAGGACAGAGACAGAGCTCCTCTTACTTAATGTCCTCTTTTCAACTCTTAGGCTGTTTGATGACTTGGTAAATACGTCATCATCATCGACAAGAGGCAGAATCTCATGAAGACACCTTTGTCAAGTTTCTTTCTCACCCTGCTCAAAGTGAGGGGGCTGTCAGCCTTCTAGCCCCATAATTTCTGCTAAATTAAACCGTCAGGACGGGGCACATAGAATTATATCAAGTAGTTCTTCTTGACTCCCTCATGACACCACCGTTCCATCCCTGCAGGAACTAGGTGTTCAGGGGGGAGCGGTTTCTAGTGAAATGTTCAATGTTCAGTTGTTACCTATTACTACCCAGAGCATGAAACATATAATGCTCCTCCAAAAGAGGAGGAAGAATCAAAATTAGTGAACCTTTCAGATAAGCTGGCAGCATGGAAACTACTGCCAAATATTTCTCCCTTGGTCTTAAGGGAAGAGAAGGGTTACAGAATATAGTTTGTTCACCGCCCTCTGTGTTTCAATGGCGTGGTTCCCCCTCCATGAAACTGGAACAGATGCATTTACTGTACACTTCAGGGCAATGGAGACTAGAGTATGTTCCCCTCCCAGAGAGAGTCAAGCTAGGACTTACAGTATGTTTCCCAAAAAAGATGGAGTTTGCATCAATTTAAAATGATTGTATCTCAGATCATGTCACTGCAATGACTGGTTTGTAAAAAATAATTTAATAATTATATAAAAAATTATATTTTACATTTTCATTTTTTCCTTTTTCATATTTTTATCGAAATTATGCCACAACACAGGAACTTCCTAAAGTTAGTTTTCAGGGGACAAAGCTAACCAATTTTAGGTCCTTCCACCCAGCACATACACAATATGCATGAGTGCTGCTCTGGCTCCATTGCAACATCTGCATTCTGAATTACATAGATGACTGGTTGGTTCTGGCCCAGTTTCAGGAGCTTATGCTTTAACAGGATCATCAGGGTGTAATCCTCACTCATCTTGATTCTCTGGGGTTAAGGCCAAATGCCAATAAAAGCATTCTCTCTCCTGCCCAAAGGACAATGTATCTAGGGGTTGCATGTCACCTGCTTTGTGGGCACAGCTGTCCCAAGAATATGTCAATTCCCTTCAAAATGCCCTAAAGAATATCAAGCTAGGTCAGGAATTTACTTTCCATTGCTTTCTAAAAGTTTCAGTCATGGCTCAGATTACAGGATATATCTGAGGGACAGTCCCCAGAGGCAAATAAGGGTGATGCACAGTTGCCTTCGTACCCTTTCTATGTGATTCAGCTTCTCACCTTGGGTCCCACTCTAGGTGTGTGTTGTCATCGCAAAATGCTAATGACAGATGCTTCCAGTACCGGCCGGGGTGTGGTTTTGGATGCCCATGTATCTAGCGAGGCCATAAGCTCAATTGGCAAATCAGTTGCTATTAATATTTCTGGCACTGAAGTACTTCCTCCAGCATCTAAGGGGCTACCATATCCTCTACTTTTCTCTGACTCCTCCAGCACCCCACTCCAGACTGCTTTTTTATGCATATCCACCGACTATAGTCTGTCAACATAGGTCATTTCTTTTGTTGTTAGTGCCTCGTTGGCCAACCAGATCTGATTTAAAATATTTATGTTTGGCCCCCTGAAAAGGTCAAGGGACTAAAGGATGCTGGGCTTCAAGCCAATGTGATGAAAACTATTTTAAGTGCTCAGGCTCCCTCTACTAGAAGTTATGTCCCTGAATGGCATGCCGGACCACTGTGTTGGAGGGCACATTACATGTACTTAGAATAGTAATTGCAGTCATAGTATGGTAAATGCAATATTACATGTGACTAAACTTAAGCCAAAACCCTAACCTTATAGTATGGGCAGTTTGTTTTTTAATATCACTCAGTCCTTAAATGTATAATTGGACTTGGATTTTTTCGCAATGACCCTCTTTTTTGGGGTGGTTAGAGTCAGACCTTCTTAGTTTAAAATGGTATTTTTTTAAAAGGGCAAAATAATGCCGCTCCTTCCTGGCAACACCTTGACAGCTCACTGACAGACTCACAATGAACTATATCCATAGAGTGCAGGGCAAGGGAGAAAATCATGTCACACGCCTGTCAGTCACTGAGCTGCTGTGCTTTGATAACTTTGTCTGACTTAGTCTATTAAAAGACATGTTTGCAGAGTAAAGGATACCAAAACACTTTTTATTTGCTCATATCTTAGCCAATGTTTAAATGAATTCAATAAATAAACTCTTTTGCATTTTATTTTTAAGTGCAACAGAGATAAATGCATACAGTACACACAGTGCTTTTAAAATATATTCCCATAAAACCTGTGGCTATGTAGACATCAGTTTAGAGTCTTGGGCTTTTGTCTATTATCTGCCTTGATATGGGGCTCTTGTCCGGAAAATTTGTGACCTGGAGTCAAAATCAAAAATTTTCTAGTCTTGACGGAAAATGGCAGTACACCCGCCTAAACGAACATAGGAAAAGTTCCAGACATTTTGAACCACTAAAGTATATAAATTTATGTTTTATAAATGAGTGCCTGAAAACGGCTCAGGCTGGAAACCTGCGGAATCTTACGTCAGTTTCCTCTCACTCACCCCCTCCTCACGAAAATGAAACGTCACAGAAAACATAGTTTACATAGACCCGCCCCCCCCAAACAGCCCCGCCCCCACTAATGTTACTGCTGCGGTGACGTTGTGAAGTCCAAGACAAAATGGCGGCTCGCGTTCACAGGTGAGCTGCTCTCCCGGC
>JBAJNP010011645.1:0-14477 GCA_036877545.1 Yasuhikotakia modesta | reverse complement strand
ATAAACACTGTCAATAAAACATCAATTTCAATGGCTGGTTTAGATGCCATGATGACGTCACAGATAGTAAATGATTTACCTGACTGGTTAACTGTTGCTTTGTCTCCACAACCTGAGCTTCTGTACGGCCTATCAGATGTCAAAGGTCACGACCCAGTCACTACAACTACAGCCAGATTTACACCAGTTTCCTGTTTGTACAGAAGTCTGTGCCAGTCAAAGCAAAACAGCCTCTGCTAGAAGCAAAGGTTTAATCTTACAGGCGACTCAGAGTGGCTCAGGTAGGACTGCAGAGGTTAAATACTCAAGCTTAGAACATACCAACCTCTTTTTCATCCATTTTAAGGCCAAGAAAAGTATTATCATTATACTGACTTCAGTGAGCTGACAAATTCTGCTGCTTCTGAAAGCAAATGTCTAATTTTTCATTCAGATTTTAAAAATCTGAGGGGTGCTAAAAATGGTTGGCCCCAACCACTCAGAACTAATGTCCTCTTTTCCCTATCCTGAGGGTCTTAAGGGAGCGGCGGACCCTCGATTTTGAGGGTTCTAGTGTATTCAGAACCCAGAGGACCAGCATTCCAAGTGGAGCTAGTTAGTGTCTCATTCTCTCCCTCAGGAAACTGAGGTTACATAAGTAACCGAAAGATGTTTTGCTATTCGGTTTGTTGATGCTAGCAGGAACCACATGCTTCAGGTTTAAATTACAATTTCGGCTCAGGATATTTAAAAATAAAATCATCAACACAATAAAACAAGCCAAAGATTTTAACCATGTTTGTCCTTTGTTCAACTTCTGTATCTGTATTTTTAAGGTTCCTCACACAACCAAATAATCTGAAGTGTCACATACATACACACACAGACTGAACTCCCCAGATAGTGAACAATCAGCATGACTTCTGATTTCTGCAGAACCTTTACATTTTTTAAATATAAAATATTTAAATGAACAAAATGGCTGAGTTTTAAACTATGTAACAATAGAGAAATGGTTTGAAATCAAACAGTGTTTGGACACTTTCCAGTTGTCTAATGTAAGAGTTAATGTACTGATCTGTGGTAATTTAAATCCTCACAGCACCTGTGAACGAAACTGACTTCACACAGCCACTACAAATCACTGTGACCTAAAGGTAACTACAAAACAGTTGCTATAAAAAGATTCAGCATTATTTGTTTTGCATTTTTACAAAATGACATATTTTGTGTCTTAGATCCCTAAAAATTTCTCACTTCCATGTTTTTCCTTCCTAATTCAGTAAATTAAACACAGTTTAATTCCTGTACTTTAAGGAAGATGGTAATGAGGTAAAAGCTTAAGCAACAACATCTCAGAGTAAGTTGTGTTATTTCAGCCCTTTTACTAAATTTCCCTTTGACCAGGAAAAGCAGTCAGAGAGCAGTGTTTAGTGTTTCCATGGAAACGGTTTCATTTACACTGCTTTATTTTCTAGCGATCTTAAATTGTATGTATTTACAACTATAAATATGTGTGTGTGCGGAGGCAATATATTATATAATATATATTATATCATATATTGAAGACAAATTTGTAGCCAAAGGTCAGCAAAACCTGACAAATCTGAGAAAAACTCTTTTTGGGACACCACCATTTGTAATAATACTAAAAAAACTAAAAACTAACTGCAATGCAGTTTTTAATTTTAGAATTGAGAGTGTAGGTTAAAATTAGGTTGTAGTGTTTATAACTAGCTGTGTATAAAAACAATAGACATCTTTGGTATGTCCTTGTGAGTGTGTGTGTGTGTGTGTGTGTGTGTGTGTGTGTGTGTGTGTGAACTCACGTGTAATTTATCACAGGTGTGGACTTGCTGAAAAACAGTTGGACAGTCTGTACAGACAAACACATTAATGTACACTTCAGCTGAAAGATTCACTCATCAGTCCAGAGCCTGTAACTTTTGCGTTTAATATCTTACAGGTGGCTCATTTCGATACCTTGTTCTGTAAAAGACTTCCACATGGCGAGAACACTCCATCTAATTCTGAAATATCATTACCAGACACAGAGCCACACGTATCTGCTGTGTCTACACAGGAATCACAGCAGATTTATGATGTTTCAGGGAAGCAACTGTTTTTACTATGACTAGAATATTAATTTGGAGAAATACTCTCTTGATGTGCTGTGTGACAAAATACACTAAACCGCTGTTTCTCTGTTCTGTATCTGTGACTTGGCAAAGCAGAACATGTTCTAGATCTGTGTCTTCAGTTGTGTCTGGAACATTTATATCAGACAATCCATCTAAACTTCTGTACCTCCTTCAGACAGCACATCCACTAACCACTCAGTCTATTCAGTTTGTGTCTGAGGGACATTTTGCAAAAAGCTGAAAAGCACTTTTTTCAATCTGATAAGATGTGATCTTATTGGCTGATTTTACACAACTTCCTGGGCACACAAAACATATTTGTGTCCCAGTGTTAAAAATGTATTTTAATCTAAAAAAAAAACTCAAATAAACCTTACAAAATACATTACAAAACAAACTGTGGCCAATTGCTTTATAGAAATTCCTAAAGCTTTAAAATCAGAAGAAACGATTGGTTGATAAGATTATTAACCTTCATCCCAAACCTGTTAAGACCAGTGTTCCCATGTTTGAGATTTCCCTGGATTTCCTGTGCCAGAATCTTGACTCAAAGGGTCACAGTGTAGTTTTGGATACTGACCCATAGTTTGGGATCAGGATTGAAAAGTCCTGTAGTCTGAGTGCAGCATAAGCTGCTACTGCCAAGTCAAGAAACCAGTTTTAAACGTTTTTCCTGTTGTTTATTTGGTTCTGTTTTTGTGCTCTCATGGGCTCTTTTGTTTAAAGCCTTTGACTTTAATCTGTCTGCACCTGGAGTCTGTTCTGAAAATCCCTGACAAAATCAAACTCTAAATCCTGATTGGTTGATATTGTTGCTTTAAGACTGACTTCTGCTCCACAAATACCAGATTTACTTGTTGCATGTAGGAATCTGTGAAGTGTTAAAGCGTCTGGTCTGTTTGATCTTAGTTAATGTGGCATGACTTCATCTAATAGACTTGAATTATTTACTAAAATAGCAACTGTGTTGATTAGGTTTTCGTGCTGTGATGAAGCCGTTTTGATCACCACTGGAAGTCTTGAACAAGATGTTTCTAAATGCTATTGGACTGTGTTTATGCTGTTGTAAACAGAATTAGAAATGCACATTTTCAGTGCTGGTCCAATCAAATGGAAGATTCACAGAGAGGAACAAGGCACAGCGTCCAATCAGCATCACTGCCTCTACAATCAGAACAGTCATCGTCCAATCAGCATCTGTTGATTAAACTTCAGTTAAACTTCCCATAAATGCAATGAAAGAAATTAAGAAACACTTTTATTATTATTGGCTGTGAAGGTTTAGTGAAATAATGACCCGACATATGTCAATAATGAAATATGAAACATACTTGTGCATTTCATTTAGGCTGTTTAACTGTGTTTTAAAAAATCTGTCAGGAATGATGGATTTCTGTCAACAATCAAAATACTTTTTACCTATTTATCAGAAGTAGCTATTACTGTTCAATTGTTTTCATAGCCGCTTGTTGTAAAATGAAACTAATTCAGAGATGAAAAACATGGCAAAACTGCAAGAAAAATAAACTAATCAGACAGTCAAATATAACATTATTTTGCTTAGCTGTCAAATTCAAAATTGTAAAATATAAACCGAATCAGTCTTGGAATATCAGTCATGGATTAAAATGGAATTTTTTTCCAAAAAAACTATAGAAAAAGAGAAACATTCACTGCATTTAAAAAAAACTTAATAATAAAATCCTAAAACATTCCTTTAGAGAACTGATATTAAACAAAATGTTTCTCCCATGTACCAATATTCTAGAAACGCTTTGTTCTTAATACTGTTTATCATAAGCAAATTCTCCATAAAACCTTCATAAAACTCACACTATACTTCCACCCATATCCTGCTGCCACAGGAACTCCTTTATCATCCATAATCTCAGTTCCTCAGATGAAGATTTTTACAAGCCAAAACACTGAGCCCTGGATGTCTGATTCCTGAATCATCTGACCAGGCCACAACAAAACCACTGGCTGCTTCTTAAAACATTCAAAGGGCAAGAAACATTTAGTTTGGGTCTGCTAAGACTATTCCTAGTTTAACTTGTGTTTTATTGTCTGGTTGTATCTTTCAGGTATCTTTCTTTTTTAACTATCTTTCAGTTAAAAGCTGAGCACCATCACAGATTAGTCAATTTACTGTCTGTTAAATGTTTACGATTTAACTCTCGAACCGCCAGCAGTTTTGACTCACAGTTTTACCTCAAAGAAACAAAAATACCACCAACCAGCCCAACATGACAGGAGAAGAGTTTGATCAGAGCTGACAGATAAACATTCTGGAAAACTCCCCTTGGAAAACTCTGTGGATAACTTGGATAATCTTTAAAGTCTCAGACAATAACGTTCATTCCTCAAATCCGTGAAGCGAGGAGACGTTGGAGTTACCAAACTGACTGAAATGTGTTGATCTAAACACAGAACAAACTTGTGATTTTCTTTGGTTGGTTTATTGGAAATAAAAAAAATAAGCGGAACGCCTGAATCGCCAAAGAATTCCCACAACACTCGCCAAATCCTGGAAACAAACATTAAGATCTTCTTAGAGAAAGAGTTCAGCATCTTACAGGAATAAGAGGGCGTAACAAGGTCATGTTCAGATATTTTCTCCTGTCCCAATTTAACTCACCTGTTAGATTTTACGGTTCAGCTTTGGTTAAAAGAACACAGATGCAACACTTTCCCTGCAATTTTTGTTCTGTATTATTAATCTAAAAATAATTTATGTGATATACTAAAAGTCTTTGTAATATATCACTGCAAAACTGTAACTGTCCTCATAAGACCTTGTGCTCTTCACTGTGCATCAGTCTGTCTTTATAATCTCTCTCTCTCTCTGTGAGGGATATGAACAGATTTATATGTATCTCTGATGTCCTGTTGTATAAATATAATGCTGGGCTAAGCCTATCCAGTGCCCCATCACCATCATCTGTGCCAGTTTTCACACACTCTCACGTTACCCCGTACAGGTTACAGTACAGGCAGAGGGTCTCTAAGAACCAATGTTACAAGATACCAAAGCGGCCCACATGTGGAACCGGTGTCAGTGAGAGAGCAATAATGTTAGTTTGCACCTGTCTTCCCTCAGAGACAGAGAGACACATCAAACTAGCCTGTGTGGACTAAAAAAAGTCCACACTTCTTTCTTATTGGTCATTAGATTATTTAGCATACAAAAATACCAGTTAAAGGACTTTCACAGAACACAGTGTCTACAGAACACAAGCCAGTACGGTGTGGTTATAAAGGCAAGTAATAAGTGTCTGTAAAAATGTGTATGTGTGCGTGATGTTTTTGTAGAACTGCTTGTAGCAACACATCCCTGTTATTGGTGTTGTAAGTCAAGCACAGGCTAAAATTAAATTGTGGTATGAGGGTTTACTGGTAATGTCAGGTTTATACTGGAAAAGGAAGTGGAGGCATAAGAATATGAGATGCGTGTATGCCAACAGATCAAATAACATGAGGGAAAAGGTTTATCAGGAATACACACATTTCCTGCCAAATAAGCAAATCTCACAAAAATCTGCAGGGATTCTAATCGTCTTATTTGGCAGTGAAGCATTTCCAAAACATTCACAACCCCACCTGGCCCACAAATAACAGAATTAATTAAGAATTAATCATAAATGTCATTCAATTCCAGTGACACATTTTTTAACGTTGAATAAACGTTTACCTCACTAAATTAAAAAAGTTGCAGTGATTCAGTTATTTGTGTCCCTCCCAAAGTATCAGTTTCCCAAAGCCAAACAAAGATTTTTTATCCGTTTGATCTGGTGACCCAGAAATTCAAGCTCTGAGCAAAAATTAAAACAATATTTGACAAGCTGCATCTTAGCAAATAGGGGAAAGATGGCGTGTTTGTTGACTCATTTACTCAGCGGAAAAAAGCTCTAAATCTCACTAACAAGAAGAGACCTTCTCGTTGGTCATCCAGTTTCTCTTCACGCCTGGAGTCTGAGGGGTACAGAACAGCCACAGGCACATGTTGTGGCCCAGCAACTTTAAACTGACGCTGTGAGTTACAGGACGACAGCGTGGCAGGAATTGTTCCAGACAATCTCCAGAGGAAGGGAGAGAGTTTGTTTGCTGTGTGACTTCAGTTTCAGACCGGCGAGGTTTAAGGCTTTGGGTCTTTAAAGCTGAACAGAGTGTTTGTTAAATCCTAAAATATGAAAAAACACCAAGAATAGCTGTTGTTTTAGAGAACTTTAGTGGGGCGTTCACCTCAAAAATGTACAAACGTGAATCATACGCTTGTGTTCAGACTGGCTGTATTTATTATACTTATCTAAAATAAGAAACAGGAGTATAATGGACCTGTTGGCATTTTGGTGCCAAGTCCATATTTACAGTTTTAAAAAGCATTTTAATATTTATTAACTATGTACATTGAACAGAGAGAAACGCTTCATTAATACCTAGATTTGATACAGCACAGCATTTCATACATTATTGCTTAATTTAATTTGGAAAATTCAACGTTTAAACAGAATAATCTTGCTCACGTTTTCTCTGCTAGCTATAAAATCAAACAACACACTGAACAAACACTATTCTTTTCTGTAAATTACGCTTTTTTTCTTTTGTCTTTTATTTATGGAGTGACTTTTATAAAGACTACATTCTCCAAATGGCTCTGATATTATTGAGTTCACGCACAGTTTGCAGTTGATCTCATCTTTGAGGCGTGTGGTCTGTTGTCTACCCGCTGAGGTTAACCGACAGACACAAGGGAGTCTGGGACAGAGTGCAAGAGTCAATCAGACCTTCTCAACACTGTGACAGGCTGGATGAAATGCAAAGCAGTTATGACATCACATGCCGTGTTGGCCAATCACCATCTACATGCGACACGGAAAAATCATGACATTCTTTCTTCATCTTTCCTCAGATTAAGAACTAAAAAGTCCATCACAAAACCAATGGCCAAGCCAAACACTGCAGCATGCATTAACTGAGTCTCTCTGTTGAGTGAAAATATAATTATAATATACTTTAATACTATGATAATATGATTTATAGTAAGTATAGGGGTTATCTAGGGGAGACAGTTTAAAAAGGAAGACCCTACAGCGTTCTTTCAGATGGCTTGTATTATTTTGTTAAGCATGTTTCCATGTTTCCTTTGCTTTATTGATTCCGCACAGACCTGCTTGTTTAGAAGGAAAGACTTCTAGTAAACAACAAACAACTGGCAGTTTATTATCATGTGAGAAAGAAGAAAGATGGAGCGTGAGAACGTGTATCAGTGATTGTGTGTTTTCCCAGTGCATGATGGGTAATTCCGTGTGACAGCATGTGTGTAATGGTACATGATTGTAGCCTCAGTGGGGCAAATGAGAGGACGGCGTGACATAATGGTCTGGATAATTTCTCCCATCCATCATAGCTTGTCGCTCTCATGCAGTAATGATAGAACAGCATACAGTACGTTTGGAAACATCATCACTTCAACTGCAACCTAAGCTTTAAAGCCTCTAGGAACATTTGTATGTATGTATTTGACAGACACTTTCATCCAAAGCAATTTATAGAGGACTTTTCATCAAATTTTCCTCAGGATTAAAGCCACAGCTTTGGGGTCGCAAGTCAGCACTAAATAAGTCACGTCAGAGCTGTGGTGTAGCAATAACAATCAAAAAAGATAGTTAACAACAAAAAGGTAGCATTGTCTATTTTGTAGCAGTATTTCGATGGGTCTTAATAAAGTCAGAATAGTATTTTTAAGTATAAACCTATGACAGATATCTATGGTCTGTTTTTTCTTCAGTTTGTAATTTCTCTATTGCTCTGACCTGGTTGTAACATAGTCACAGTTCTACTGACCTACAAACAAAATCTCTGTGGAATGCATGACTAAACACTGGAACATTTATAGTGGCACTTTCACATCATGTGTTTTATAACATTAGTTGCTACAATAATTCCTTTAATATTTTGTGTGACCTAGTGATTGTGTGTGTGTGTGTGTATGTGTAAGTGTATTAGGCCTGAAACCTGCACTATAAAAACTGGGATGTTGACTTTTAAACTGTAATTCCTTGTCTGTGTCAGCAAACATTCATCATTGCAGCATCTTTTAACTGGAAATTTGCCAGTTTGGACAGTGATTTAAGCCCTAGTGATGTCATAGTGATGCCTCCCAGTTTGCTGGTGTTAAATCATCAGCGCGCACACGCACACACACACACACACACACACACACACACACACGCACACACACACACACACACACACACACTAAAGCACCCACGCATGCTTGACCACAAGCCTCTGGTACAACAGAATTGCATAACATAAATGATCCATTAACACTAATAGACCACAGTAAAATAACTTGTCTTTATTTAATTATTGTCATTAATCAAAAGCTTAGCTAATGTTAGCTGGACTTTGGCCAGTCCTCATTGACAAGAATTAATGGTTTAATATTTACAATTAATGCTATTTTAGTTATCAATAAGATACACAAGCTACTTCATCTGTGACTGTCCCTGAGAGTCTGTGTGTTCTTTGCTAATATTGACTCTGTACGTTTGCTGTGACCTCTGCTAATGGACTCTTTACATAGAGATGTGAGCCATACAGACGGATGGGAAATGCTCAGATTGGCTGTCTTCCCGATGGCTTCCTCTTAAAACACAGTGTGGGACACAAACTTCCAAAAAATGTTCCTTCACCACCCAGTACCGACAAACTGTTAATCTGTTCCTTTCATAAAACAGAAAACATATTGTTGTGGAATATATTCAAGTTTTCTGAAGCTTTATGATGGCTTTGTGTGAGAAAGACCAACAGCTGCCACTGCATCGATGTTCATGATACCAAAGTCAAATAATATCAGGCTTTCTAAACATACATGAGTGCCACAGGTTATAGACAGTCTAGACAGGCAGCCTCATCGCTGTCTCAGGGGGATTATGTCACACATAGACATTGTTAACAAACCTCTTTTGGACACAAGCCTGAACAAATATTTGCCATCCCACAGAATCAGAGCTGCACTGTGTAATTCTGAGGAAAGCAGCTACACTCTCAAAAACAAAGATTTAACAATGATGCCACACAAGAACACTTTTTGGTTCTTCAAAGAACCTTTCGCTCATTTCTTTCTTACCGTTTTTAAGATAAAGAACCCTATTTATTGTTCTACAGATGTTATTGGTTCTACAACCAAACGGTTTTTCTGTGACATCATCAATCACCTTTTCCATCCAGGATGTGGGATGATTTGTTCCCATCAATACCTCTTGGAAAATGACATATACCTTTCTCCATTGCAACACTCATTATTGGAATGATCAAAGTATTTTTGTATATACTATAAGATACGCTCTTTTCTCTACTTCCCACCCTTCCTTTCTTTTTTACTGACACAAATGTCCAAATAAGTATTTTCACATAAAACGCAAGTATAAACACGGGATTAGAACCATGGCACATCACACCAACTGTGTGCCAATGGGCTCGCGAAGAAACCACAAGATTTTCAGAGCAGAATGGAAGATGAAATGTTTGCTTGTTAAAGGAATCGGAGCCGAGTGGAATTTCTCTCACACACAGGAACATGCCGAGATGTTTCTCCACAGACGGTTTGGATTGTGGAGAGTTGCATGTACCAATTTCATTGCATAGTGGGGTTTCATCTCATCTGTTCAGTACAAATCTACCACAAGTCACTTTGCATAAAAGTATATGAGAAATAAATCCATGCATACATAAAAAATGTTTTAACAGCTTTTTAATGATCAAATTGAGTGTAACCATATAAACGGATGTAGAATCCAAAACCAAGATGGAAAACAGAACGTAACATTTCAGATCTCACACACAGCCGTGAGGCGGCAGGAAGAGGCATGGAGATACGGAGGAAGAGGATGCTGGATGCACCACACAGTCTTTCTCTCTGGCGTGACAAAATAATAGTGTTAAATTCATATTTTGACACATATTAAGACACATTTCACATTCCGAACAGACTGATGCTGTCAGAAATGGGTCTCAGATTCACATTAGAAACTGAACAATGATATGAACTTACTCAATGGTTTATGTTTATTGTTAATGAAAGTTACAAAATGCAGCTTTAAGCCACTGACATCATAAGTTCAGAAACATCCATGAAATAAATTGCTGGACCTGCATGTTTTTTTTTTGCCATAAAACTAATTCTACCTAAAAGTAGTTTAGCTTTAAAATAACTGTTCATACCTGCTGTATATGATAAGTCACTTCTGAATTAGATTCTGAGGATGACAGTTTTCACACTGACACATTTTCTCTATTCTCTCTCATCTCTGGAGAACACAGTCTTAGATGCAGTACCGAAACGAACCACACGAGGGAGTAGTGCATTGAAACAACGTTAAGGGCTTAACATTTCCCCAGCATTCAGTCTTCCACCCTGTTAGGGGCTTAAAACATGCTTGTGTCTCCCAACAGTCAAATGATGAAAAACAAAGTGAGGGAAAAATCTGCTTTCTTTTCATGTAAAACTCGTTTTCTTGATGGAAAAACTGAGAAACTGTTTTTGTTTTGTTCTCAGTTTCTGTCTGAGAAACTGTTTTTGTTTTGTTTTTCAATGAGACCAAAAGTAAAAAAAGCTTTGAAACCTTCCCATAAAAAGTTTTATATGCTGTCTTTGAACATTGAACAGTTTATGAAGTAAAATTGGTGAAATTATGAAACAAGGGTGGTCAGGTTTGTGACCAAGAAAACAACAAATGCACAAAACTGACATTATTACTCTGCATACATTAGTACCAAGACCTGCAATTTGTATGATTGTGAAACTCAAGAGGAAATTTCTCCCCAACATTGTCATTATTTTTTCTCACACCACAATGTATGAGAAACGGCATCATTTCAAAGCCATGCAATGAAAATCTTGCCAAAGCTCTCAAATCTCGTGGTTCTGTATGAAAGAAGAGACATTGCCACAACTCAACAGCAACTCGCCACAATTTAACAGCTGGAGTTTCCTTGATATCACTGGAAAATTATCTTTCACAGATAATTCATGAACTTTACCATGAATAAAGAATGATAATGAGTGAATGTGTGTGTGTGTGTGTGTGTGTGTGTGTGTGTTTATTGTGTGTGTGTTGGCAGCGGAGAAACAGCAGTCGGACAAACTGACAGATATTATGAAAGAGACAGAGAGATTGAGAGAGAGACTTTTAAATGCCAGACCAGTCTGTGTTTAGCAACAATCTGTGATTTAAACCTCTCTCTACCACAAACTGTCGGACTCAATGTGAAAGTTAAATGTGATGTGCTGTTATTCTCAGAGCCACAAAATACATATTCCCTGCCAATGGAAGAGTGTGTATTTATTATTGACAAAACTTTATATAAGCTCTATGTTGTTAAATCTTTTAGAATAGTATCAGAACAGCATAAATTCAACAAATATCTCTCATTGCCCTTTTAAAAGTGTTTTGAATACATCACATCACAGGCAGTAACTGTGTCCTGCATTGTGACATATTTAATCTAAAAGTAACAATGATGTTTCTAATTACTATACATCATGCAATTGCAATACGCCATTTTATAACCTTATAAGAAGTGAGAGGTCACATGAACTATTTGTACTGTAAGTACATTGTTTGGCTATAATACAAATAATACAGTTACATACAATTTGCTGCAATCCATAATTCTTGCCATCTGTTTATAACAAATGAGGTGACTTTGTGTTAGTCAAATTAAGTCAACCTGACAACAGCTAACATCAGCTAAATAATAACACTACTACTAATAATGCTGATTTGTAATTGAAGTAAACAACACCAAAACAATGTATTGGAGAGTTAAAGATTTGGAGTAATAGATCATACCCGTGTTCTCACTGACAGGCAGCAGGTTCATATTATTGATACATATACATCCCACTGCTGCATAAACTACACAGACAGGAAGTTAGCGAGAGGAAACAGACAGTGTTGACTATTCAGAAACACAATGACCTTAATTTACAGGCCAAAAGAGCCCATAACTATTTAAAAATATTATACACAGGCTGGATCCTTGTATAAAGAATGAACAATGTTTTCCTGACTTTATTATTAGCCTGCAGTTAGTGACTACAGGGGTTTTGAAATATAAAATTCCATGATGAGTTAAGGGACGTTTGGTTAACCAAAACATCTGATGTTTAATGATGAGTAAGTGAGTGAATCATTCTACTACAAAATGATTAAGATACTATTTACAGTAGTTATTCAGTTTTTTTACCATTTAAGTGATTGAATTACTCTTACCACACATGGTAACTGAATTACACGTCTTACAAACATGTGTGGTTCTGTTTATAGTCAAGCATAAAAACCATAAACATATCTTTATAATGACAGAAATGCATTACACACTGTATACTATGGAGCAGAAAGTGCAAAAAACTGCTTCTACCATGTCAGGAATTTGGCCTAAAAACAGGAAGATGTTTGGTGCTTTAGTGTTATTAAAATGTGTGTCAGCTGGTTTAACAAATGTGCTCCAAAAGAAGAATTTAAAATGAGATTAAACAGCTGAGTTCTGTGGTAAATCTTTCCGGCTTTCAGTGTTATTAATTTAACAGGAGCTTCATTCTCCCACACAGAACTGCATCCTGAAATGAGTCCAATACCAGAATGATTTTAAATAGAATAAAAAGGAAATCGCAATGTCCAGCTGGATAGCTGTCCTAATAACAGGCAAAAGTCTATCTTACATGTTTCATTTTACATGTTTAATATCAAATGTAGTTGGTGTAAACTGGTGTAAACAACATTCAAGTTGTACTTTTGTTCAGTTTTTTTTTTTTAGGTAGTTGTCATGTGACTAGAACACCAGAACACAGGATACGACATCACAGAGACCCTCTAGATCTGTCCTGCTCTGAGTTCCTTTGTCTCTGAAGATGACAAATGATTTTTGTGTAAGTGATTCCCTGTTCTCCATCACTCCTAATTCCACAAACAGATCCTGATGTTTTTCCAGAAGGACTAAAGGTTGACATTTAACATAAACCGCAGTAATTGAGCTGGAATTTTCCATTGCATTTACCTCAGATGAGAAATAAAAGAGGATTAAAAATGATTGATTTTTGATGACATGGGAAACACATTTAAAATAAACACTCTGACAGAGTTCTTAAACAAATAAAAAGTAAAAATAAAAGTGAACATTTTAACAACTAAAATAAAATGACACAATGTCAAACAAAAGACATCATTTTTATGTGATTATATGGTTTGTTGAGGGTCTTTATATGTTAACACCCTCCTTGGCTCACTTGTAAGATCCAGACACACTGTTGCCCCCACAAACAGGGTCTCTAAAGACCACTCAAGACTTCAAAGGTTCAGGAGATGGCAGGACCTCTGTGGGGATCAGATAGCTGTTTAATGTTTACGTACCTCAGCCACGACTCCCATTTCCCTCTCACATAAATCAACATTCATCACGTCCACAGTTTTTCCTGCAGCTGTCTGAACACTAACTTACATTTAAAAATGAATTTGTAATATTGCTTAGTATGAGAGTTGGGCCTCTTCTAATATGCAACTATTAGTACATGCTTTACATTAACATACATATACACATAAACCCACGAAGAATGGAACAGCCCTTAAATTTACCTCAGAATAATCAACTGTAAAATGGACTACTGTTGACTGTAGGTCAGTGATAGACTTTATATGGAAATATAGTACAGTATTGATTTTAAAAAGCCCCTTGTGCAATATTTATTCAATGCATTTAGTTCAAATAATTAATAAGAGTATAGTGTAAATATCTAACATACACAATGTCCCCATAAGTGAGAAGATATCAGACATTCTCACTGGACTCTCCCAACTATCTGAGCTCAGTTCACAGCTGTCAGTTGTGTGTCTCCTCACACAGAGTCCAGACTGAAGCCGACAGAGAAAAGCACACATTCCATTTCATTATCTATCAGTCCTAATCATCTCAGGCTTTCTGTTTCAGACCTTCAGAGAAGTGGAATTATCAGATGTCCTCTCAGGGTTCGAGCAACTGTGGTCTCAGCCAGAGTAAATAACGGGTAAATAAACTACTCTCACTCTTCTGGTATTTACAGCCTCTGGACAGCAGGCAAAAATCCCCCACAGCCACAAACCTTCAGCAAAGACTCTTGCTTGGCCTGAGGTCCTGTATGCAGAGTAAACGTCTGGATGTAGACCAGACAGAAACTACAACACTGACACCTACATGATACAGCAGTGATGATACCCGCCTGTCTTTAGGCTCCTGGACAGTATGTGTATAAATGGCATCTAAGTTGAGAAGTAAATTTCTCGCTGGAATAAAAACAGCTGGAAGGTTTTAATG
>JBAJNP010011644.1:0-14479 GCA_036877545.1 Yasuhikotakia modesta | reverse complement strand
AAATATAAGCTGGGCTGAAGTGGAAGTTATTTACTTAACTTATTTGAAGTCCCCTGGTTAACTTGTGATGTGTTGCCAGATGTTCTGTCTGAATGAACTGTTCAGCATTGATGTTTGTTGTGGTTCAGACTGAAGCTTTTTTTAAAAAGGCTATTCCTGATGTGGCAAATATTATTAGCTATTTATGGAAAAGAATGAAGCTATTTGAATTTTGCCAAGTGACATTTTTTTATTTAAACTTCAATATCATATTAGGATGTTTAACTCAATGTTGCCAGTTTTTTAAGTGCAAACTAGAGACGGTCTAAAGGGTGATTATCATGTTATGATACTGTAAAAATCACCTTTAAAGCACAAGCCACTATAATTGTGTGTTATGTTCAAAGAGACACTAATCAAAGGTAATTCAAGGCTGTCTGATTTATTTTAAGTGGTTTGTGTCATTGTAACCGTTGATTTATGGTTGCTGTCATTCTTGGCTGTTTTTAAAGCGTATCTTAAGTATATTGCCATATTCTCCAAAAACAGGGGCTTTAGATTTGTAGGTAGTTATTACCTTCACTAAAGTACCTCAGCTGTCATAACTGAGTGGTTGTTGTAGCGTGTCAAACATTGACATAACGTCACGCTGTTATGGTTTAAACGCTGGTAAATTCCCTAGATTACCAAAGATGCATTATGTCTGTATTTTGCTGATCTATAGCTGTTGGGATCAACTTCACACGGAGATCTGAGGTAGATGTTTAGACTGTGATGTTTCAAGTAAAGGGGTTTTCCTGAAAATCAGTGAAGCACAATGGAAAATATGTTTATCAAAGTTTTCCCATCCCTTTTAGATAGGACACAGGAAGTTTGTCTGCCCATGTTGGCCCCGAGGGAGGATAAAACATTTCTTTACATTTCGTGACATGAATTTCTTCTAACAGTCTGCCACTAAAATGAACTGTCATGTCAACTGACAGACCTACCAGCTGCTTTTAGCATGTTTGATAACCAAAACTATTAAATATATAAATTAGTATCCTATTAATATTCAATATCATATTTGAATAAAGATAGCTTAAATATATAATATAAATATATTAAAGCTGTAGTCATAAGTTGTTTAAAACTTGTGTAGCTACATGAGGTCAGTGCTCAAAACTAATACCTTGATTCACAACAGTATGTTTACAATTTGAGCTGTTAGGATGATTTTGCAGAAAATGTTAGTTTGGTTTCATTTAACATGTAAAAATTGTTACATAAAATAACCTGCAATTTCATGTTTCAAACACAGATGGCAATACAGAGGCAAGATTACAGCTTCAAAAAAAAAGTACAGTTTTACATATTTGGTCACTAACTCTTACTTCAGTACAAATAGCAAAGAATCTCAAGTTTTCTTTAAACAAAACTGTATTTTACTGCAAACAAACAGACAGTTTATCAGTATTTATTTGTTTTACAGTTGTACTCCATTTGATTAGCAATATATCCATGGAATTCTGATTTTCCATTGCCTCATAATACAAAAGTAGCAGGATTTATGTAACAGGATGTGGCTGGTCACCGTTGATTTTTCCCTCGAGGCAAACACAGGTGCATCCAGCATTCATTTCCTGTGCTCATGCAGACTTTGTTCAGTATTGTTCTGTGGGTTGTCTTTTCCAGAGTCTAAATGACTCCAAAATTAAAGGGAACTCTTTCAATAGCAAGTCAAGGGCGAAACACATTGTGTTAACCAGCTGTGAGTGTAAATGCTTGTATTTTATTGTAGAATAATAAATGGCTGATGTGTGGACAAACTGTACTTATGTAATCCTACAGCTGCTCCTGTGGTATGATGTCATGAGGATGATGTCATTCAGAACAAGTAGCATGTGTCTGGTGTTGCAAAAAATTGTATATTTGTATTTATACAGCATATTACAGTACAATATAAACCACATGCACATTTTGCAGGTTAAATTACCTGTTTTAAAGTAAAGATGCTTTGTGTGTATTATGTTCTGTGCTGTGTGAATAGCTCAACTATTGACAGAGTAGCAGGGTGATTTAAACATTAACCAATTACTTGCATTCTTGCATACTTTTCACATTCCTTTGAGGCCCTTCATCAACATGCACAAAATACATTAGCATGCTAATATACTTTATAATGTATATTACAAGTGTTCTGTCATTTAGAGAAGTATTTACTTGTGGACACAGTTTGTTTATAGTCTGCACTTGTTTTTTGTAGGTCCAAGGTTGTGGAGGAGACTCCAGGAAAGGAAATCCAGATTCAGGTGTGTCAAGAAGAGAAGGTGGTCTGTGGTGTGACCAAGCACACAACCTGTGCCGACGTGGTCAAGGCTTTACTGGAGGACCACCAGAATATACCAGAAAGTAAGAGGCTCTTACATGGGGAACCTAAAGACTTCTGCATCCTGGAACGATGGAAGGGATTTGAGAGGGCCCTGCCACCTCTTACTCGAATCCTTCGACTATGGAACGCTTGGGGTGATGAAAGACCTTTCATACGGTTTGTTCTTGTGAAAATCAGTGATTTTGTGCCATCATCCAAAAGAGCCAAGAAGGCCTCAAGATCCAGAGGAACACGGTCAAAAAAAAGATTGGACCAGGGACCAGCCCAGTATGCCAAGACGGTGTCTGCGGAGAAGCAGAAGCGCATGGTGAAGAGGGCCTTTCGGAAATTGGAGAAGATCCAGAAGGAAGAACCGTCAGATGGCTCAGAAGAGATCAACAAGCTGGTACAGTTGATCATCTCCCAGGACCAGACCATCCACCAGCAGATTCATCAGATGCGTGAAATGGACTTGGAGATCGAACATTTGGAGCAACAGCTAAGCAGCCCCTCGCCTCGCTCAAGCCTTGCTGATTGTGAAGATGGCCAGGCATCATCCCTGCTTGAATTCGACAGCCAGATGCAGGAGTACTTTTGCACCAGTGATGGAATAGAGCAGATAGAACTACATGTTTGTAGACACAAAGAACTCATTGATCAGCTCTCTCGAGACATTGACCTGGAGCTGAAGAGCAATGCTTGGGTCTCAGATTTAGAGGATTTTGAAGGGGCAGCAGCTGCAAGTCCAGAAGCAGATCTTTCTCTGTCCTCCTCAGATGTTTCGGAGTTAGAAAGCTTGCGTGGTGAACTTCAGTCGAGCATGAGCGCAGGGCTTTCACTTCATTCCCAAAGCCAGGAAATCGAGAAGGAATTGCAGCAGAACAAAACAGCCTTACAGTCACGGAACCAGGAATACCAGCACCTCATTGCTCAACTCAGGGCTCTGGAGCTGGGGGCGTGTCTTGACCAGCCTGGCCCAGTATCTCTGAAGAACCAGATCAGGGCTCCTGTCTCTCAGCAGACAACAGGCAAGGTCAGAGAAACATGCTCTCCTACAGACGCAACAGACACAGACTCAGACACTGGAATAAGCTCAACTCACAGCCAGGACTCACTGTCTCCTTGTGTGGGCAGGTCTCCTCCTCTGGATACTGATGTATAAACTGAGCAAGTTACAATATTTAATACACTGTATTTAAAGGTGCATCACACTTCTGTCCTTAACATGTTTTGTTAAAATTAATATGCTAATATTTTGTTATTTTAGCTACTGATATGTTGAGAATTAACTGTTTAGAAGTCTGTTTCTTTCATGCACTTGTAGCCCAAATAAATATTTGGAAAGCTTGGAAGCTTTGGAAAATTAAAGCTTTGGAAAACAAATTATCCTTTAGATTTAATAAGCTTGTACAATTTAATAAGTGGGGCTTGTACATACTAATTTAAAGTGTAACCTTTTAGTTTTCAAAGATGTTTTTACAACCAATTGTTTTACATTAAAACATCATATGGACTGACACATTTCTCAAAATATTGTACATATATGTCCAAATAACTGCACAGATTGCAACAAATTATTTACATATGAGATGAAAGCATTATTTATTTGTTGTAAACTACTTTATTTTAGCACAAAAGTTATTATATATACACAAAATGTTTTCTCAGTGCTATTTATGCATTTTCTCACACAGTCTTAAGTGTTTTAGCATAGCAGAATAATGACATTTCCCCTCAATGTTATTGCAGTATAAAGATGTCATCAGCATTCTTGTGGCACTTGATAAGTTGTGGCCTCACGTTCCCCTCACAGCTAAAGCGAGTTAAAACAGCACTTAGGAATATTTGAATTCTAATTGAGAAACTTTCAGTGCCAGGAGAGAGATTTGATTCCTTTTGCTTCAGATAATTGCTTTAGTCTTTCCTTTGATAAGACCTGCAAGGACCAAGCCAGGTCTGTTAGACTGCGGTTTCACTGGCACGCTGAATTAATGCTGGGGGTTTAATGCAAAGTTCCTGAGCGGTGACTACATTACACTGTTGGCACACAGCATGACTCATAATAAATGTGACTTTTAAAAAAAAAATCTGTTTTGTAATGCAAAACAAATGGGTTTAAAAAAGCGTTGCATTATGCAGCAGTCCTTGGTTTCTCAAAGTGCTTTAATAAAGCTTTGCTTCACTGGCTCCTTCTGCGCTGTGGTTTCACACCGAGATAATAACCGAATTCCTCCTTGTTGGCTCCTATCCAGCACCACGCAACCTGTAGGGTGCGGGCAATACAAAGTCAGAGGGCTTTTTAATATCTTCACTGGCGGTATCGTCACTTGTTTATTGCCACTGTCGGTTGTGGAGGAACCTGAGGGCTGCCAGGGCTCAGTCATGTTGCAAAACGGCTGTAATTACCAGGGGCAAAACGGCAATTATTGACTTTTATCTTTAGCCGCTGCTGTGACTGTATTTCCAGCAGTAACAATTAAACTGGGCAGTTCTTGTAAACAGGCCTTTTAGATTGTGCCAAGCAGCCCGCCGTGTTCAACTTTTAATTAGGAAGACCATAGTGTCCAAACAAGACAGTTTGTCTGAAAACACAATCTGTGTGTGAGGCGCCGCTGGGACAGAAGAGATTTGTGACATCATAATAGCGAGACCTAGAGTTTAGGGATAGAATTTACACGGATGAGCAAATTTTGTCCCCCAAGGCCTTGTTGTAACAAGACACTTGTGTTTTTCTTCAATATATCAAAGAACATGTCCAACTTACATCACCTTACAGATTATTTGGATTTTCAGCAAAAATAATGCTGTTGTCTGCCACTGTTGATAAAAACTGTTGGATTGTCTTATCACCGTTTTGATGTTTTCTATGCTTCAGGACAGTAATTTGTATGTTAATTTTGCTCTCCTACATTTCAATGAATTTTAAACTTGTATTAAATAAATCTAAAGCTATTTTTAGAATCTCTATTAGGCAGTCACTGTATTTTCTTGTTACTGTTTTGAGGTTGTTACTGCCTGGTATAAAAACACCTGCTCACCTCAGAGCACGAGATGTGAATCATGATTAAAGCTGACAGCACTAATGTCCAAAAGCAGTTACATGCAATAATGGACATGTTGTACATAAACCAGATCTTTGTAAATATGAACACAGAACTTAGATGCTATCATTTGTCATGATGTTGTTCTAAACCCATCTGACTGAATTTGGTCTTGGTCAATAACTCAATCTGTAAATAAACATTATCGCCACAAGATTAATTAAAATGGGTAAATTGACATTTTTGGGTGAACCGTCTTCTGTTAGCAAACCTAAGGACAGAAATCTTTGATAAAGATATTTTTTGGCATCATGTCAGAAACAGTTTTCTTTCGGCAGTCATGTGTTCACGTGTCGCTGAAAACTGTACGTTCAAAGTGTTCGGCAGAAAATGAGCTCTTGCATAATCATGTCAGGAACATTCATCTTTTCTTCAATCTCATAAAACCTTTTATCTGACTGGAAATGTTCTCAGAACGTTGCCTATCATTCTCTGAACATAAACCAAACATTATTGCATTAGAACAGTTACTCTTATTAACCAAAAACTGCTCTTAAGCAGTTAGCAGAATTTTAAATCAATTTTTTAAGACTGTATTGTGACTATTTAAGACTGGTTGCTTTAAACATTCAGAGAACATTTCAACATTATCAATGTTTTTAAAACTTATTGGAAGCTTTAGGGCACCTAATAAAAGCAGCTGAGAAGTATGATGTCATCTAATGTTATCTGACCAATAAAACTCAATCATGCATGTTCAATTTTTTCTTGCTTCAGTTTTGTACAGAAAGTAATTTTAAGTGTATACAATAAATGACTTCATAAATCTTGGCATCATTTGTCACCTCACGTTAATTTTAACAGTTGACAGCAGCGAGAAAAGTGAAGAGATTTGATCATAAAGCCACACCTTGAGGTTTATCATGCACACAAACAACCTTGTTGTCCCGGCTTGGCAACACAGCAACAGTAAACCCTGAAAATCTATAGAGAAGCCTCCGATTTGTTGGTTAACTTTTAAGGCACTGTGTCTGCAACAACCTGGTCATGGGTTTAAATTTAAGTCCCTGAATGTATACCTTAAATACACAGCAAGTTGCTTGAATGAGAGTGTGGAAATCTGGGGTGGTCGTGTTACTGTTCTCAGTGTCGTCTTTACAGCTGTTGTTTCTCAAAGGATTTGCTTTGCCACAGATGTTTAGCAAACCTCTTATTACAGCCTCACAGAGAGAAAAGTGGGGGCTGGTTTGATGTTTTGGGTCGGGTCCAGTAGCAGTGTGTTTTACAAACACTTTAACCTACAACAAACAATTGATCAAAACAAATAAGGTGTGATCACATTAAAAAACCCACTTGACTCAAATCTGAGGGACATTAAATGCATGTGACACTTCTGGTTACGGATGATCAAATAAATTGGAACATTTTGTACAGAACAGCAACCACAGGACCGGCAGCCAGTCTATTAACAACAAGCTTTTAAAAGTAAATATTCAAGTATGTAGTTTAACCAGAAGGATTATTGCAGTTCTCTGGATTGTTGCCATGAACACGTTTAGATGTTTTGCACCAACACATTTATTCTCCTCTGTATAGGAAAATCAGCAAGTGCTGGTTTGCTTTTGAGACACTTTTCCATCCCCCTCCCCAGACCTCATAACCCCAGTATGCCTTACTGATTAGCTACTTGTATAAACATTGCTTTTACCATCTCGCACTGCCTGCTTGAAGCCTCCTTGAAACTTGGGCCTCGTTTTCCCTGCTCTACCAATCTCTTCCTGTGAGGCCCTCGCCACCCGCCGCCGTGTATAAGCTCTGATTGCCTACAGCGCGTTTATCCATTACTGCTAATCAGACTCGAGCCACGACCTCGTCTCATCTCTGATGATTCCTTCAGGGTGGAACGGACGCTGAAGGTGCTTGTGCACAATTGAAAATAATGAATTTAAAAATAAATAAATAAAATCATTGCTTCTTATGAATAATAATTCCAAAAATGAACAATTCAATGCAAAATCTCGAATTCTAAATTAAGTTTTACAAGCCTGCAAATCTGAAAGCGGTTTAATCCACTTCAAGAGTGAATTCAGATTGAGCAATGATGAGTGTGCATAATTTCTTTATTTGTTTTGAAGCATTTGATGCAATAGATTCTATTGCATAGAGCTGAATAGAGGTAAAACACGTTCAAAGCTGACCTAGCTAATAATTTTTGGTTGTAGGAACATTTTCCTGATGTTTTCATTAAGGGTAACATTATGGTTTGGTTACAAGAATGTTTTTAAACAAATGTTAAAAATGTTTATCAAGTTCTAGAAATGTTCAAAACAATTTTTAGAAGTTGCATAAACAGTTTATTGTTGCAAAAATCTTATTCAAACTTTAATTCTATATCATTTAAAACTTTTCACTGACAATTGTTTTTGATAATGCTAAAATTTCACCTACAGCTACTGCAAGAGTTTATGAACGCAACATATAGAAAACATTGGCCAATGTTAGCTGGGTTCTCTCCATGGGTTAATGCCTATCAAACCCCAACAAAGGAATGCAGGCTGGGTTAAACTCCATAGACTGTATCTGAGATACTGACGTTTGTGCAGCTCTTTCCTCCTGCTTTTGTGAACCCAATGGGAGTGGTTTCCTCTGAAGTCAATGGTCAACATTTCCTGTTGAAGTTTCAAACAGAGTAAAAGCTTTTGACTTTTCTATGGATAATCACTCACAATACAACTGCACAGGTTAAAAAGTCTTAAGACTTCTTATTTTGCTTTAAAAAAGTAGAAAAAATATTCAAGAGTCACCAGTGTGTATACAGTATGTTAACAAGGTCCTAAACACTAAAATTTATCTGGATTTTTCCAGCCAGATTTCCAGCCACACTTTTGACGTGCACCGTGTCTGTACGTCAGTACCTCCCACACTACAATGTTCCTCATGGATCATGTACAACTAAAGAACAACTAATTCCATTTACACAGCAGAACCAGAATCAGGGAAATGAAACCAAGCCTAATGTCACATTCATGGACCATTTACTAGATTGTTGTGAGCAGGTCACCAGTGTAAGACAAGAAGGTCTCCGGGGCAATGGCCCAGATTCCTCCACAAACACGTTCCCTGGAGGAACTGCAGGGACAAGGAGACTTTAAGTGAACTGCAAGCTCAGACATAAGATTACAGGCTGCGCTAACATCTATAACCTTAAAGTTAAAAGCTCTCTTTGTGATAAAAGCATCTGCTAAGAGACTATGTAAATATATACAACGAATATATAATGTAAATATATAAAAAATTAAAATATTAATTTGTATTTTAATTATTAATAAATGTATGATTTTCATAACTGGCTGCTGCACTGACATTGTCAGCTCTTGTACAGTATAATGTGTTGCTTAATGTTGTCTGTTGTGCTAGTGTTGTAAATGTAAGTCGCTTTGAACAGAACTGCTCAATTCAATGCAAGTTTACTTTTAACTAAGTTACTGTACACTAAAATTAAATCAATTCCCATCACCTATAGTCATCCCTGTTTTAAACAAAACTACTCCATTTTACAGAGAATGGAAACACACTGTGTGTCTAGTAAACCAGTCCGCCTGAAGGGGATTCTGGTAGGTGAAGCATGTCCTGTAAAAATGTATTTTTGTCTTCTGCCCTCCAGTTTTGCTTTCTTTGGCAGGGGAAGAGTTTGATGTGCTTTTGTGCCGAGGATGATGTCAGCCGGGTTATTAGCAACACCTGCAGAATTGCGCACAATGCCGCCACGAGCGGGAAGAGAGGTTGAGACCTATCCTCGCTGTGAGTGCATCCAAGTACCAGAGTGTGTTTGTGTGCGTGCAACCCTGGAAACAGACACCCAGCAAGGGTGCCAGCCTAAATGACAAAGGCAGTGTACTTCCTGTGTTTTTTAACTGCTTAGCCATCGTTGTGCCTTCAATCCCTCTAAATCAAACAGTGAAAGCAGTCGTTTTATTGGACAACACCCTCTATTGTCTCCTTTATGACCCGAATTCTTTACTAATCAAAATCCAACACTGCAATCGGTTGTTGAATTTTGTTTCATGCATGTAATAAATCTCAGAAGTAAGCTGGCTGCACTTTATAATAACTAACCAATCAAATGCCCTAAAACATGCCCTGAAACTGCCCATAATTTATAGTTTTATTTACAGTGTGCAGGTTTCAACCTGAGACCTTGTTTTGTGGTTTTGATTTCGGTCCATTTCAAGTCCTTCAGCAGAGAATCTCAGACCTGCCTTTTGTATAGGCAGGCAAATATCTGCACTATACAATAGTAGTATTATGAATATAAATATTTTATTTGAATGTTTGCTTTGGTCTTTAAAGATCATGGTGATAAATTTACCGCTTGGAATTCACACAATATATCTTAGACGCCCTTATCAGATCCAAAATGTGTGTTGGGTGCAAAACTTCACACTACCAGAGCAAACAAAAGGATTCGAACAGTTTTGTCTACAGCACGTCCTTCAGATTGTGTTGTCTTCTGTTTAGCGTTCAAGGCAGCCCAGTCTGAGGGTGAACTGAGAAGTCTTTGTTTTGACACTGAGAAAGTAAGCTTTGTTCTTCCTTATCTCTCTCTCCTCAGTGTTCTGTCTCTCTCTCACCACCCCGAGCAGAGCAGACATACACTCTGAGGTCCGGGCTTTCATGTGGCTGTATCAACAGATGCACAGCAAAAATAATATCAAATGAATAGAGGCGGTTTTAAAATAGCGTCTGGTTTTTGTCTTGGGAAGTGGCAAGTTCTGGAAAACAAGTCTTTTCCTGTGTCATAGGAAGCAAGGAAAAAAACTACATTTATAAATGTATACATTTAAATTTAAGAGATAACAGGAAACATTCTTAGAACTGTAGAAGTGAAACATTAGAAAAATGTTTTAATGTTGTTTCACATTTAAAACGATTAAAACGTTGAGAGTGTCATGTTTAAAAAATTAAAATGGGAAAGTCTGAAAACGTCTTAAAATGAAAAAACATTAATGCAATGTTTAAAAAAGATGTTCCATAACCTTCAAATTAACTTTAGATTCTGTGACTTAATGAAAACATTAGGGAAATGTTTTTACAGCCTAAAATTATTAGCTAGGTATATAAATAATTTAGCCATATTTTAGCCATGTTTTCAAGGCTGTTCTCTGCATGGACAGATTGTGTTCCAACCTGAAGCAAAATAAGTCACATGTCCACAGCAGGAGAAATGAACGCTGTAACAAGCAACCCAGATCCGTTTTCATGTAATCCTATGAAATAACAGCTGAGAAACATGAAGAGGGAAAGGCAGTTTAAGTTCAGGGTTGTACATGTTACGTAAACCTCATGGATTTGGTACATATATGTCTACAAAAATAATAAAAAAAAGCCTGCATTTCAGTATTTGCCCATCAGTGTTTTTGTTTGACAAAGATTTTCACACATATAAAGATCCTGAGACTCCACAGATGACATCAGCTGCGTGTGGTGCGAGTGTCATTTGAACATCACGCCAAGCGCTTACTAACGCGTACCGTCACATTAAACTGAGGTATTCCACAGTCACTCTGCTCAATTTCTTCTGCTCCCTAAACCAAAATCATTTCACAAATATAGCATCCACCACCGTACGGTGCACAAACCGGATTTAAGGACGTTTTGTAATGCACGACTGGAGCTCAAAAACATCCAAGAGTTTATTACTTACAGCTTATTAGAATTCCAAATAAGCACTGAAGCTTTCTTCAACGGTAAAGTGATCTTAAGCGGAAAGATTAAACTGCCTGCATTACAGACACACAAAACGTTTCTCTGCCGTTGTAAAGCAGAAACTCAAAGCATCACAATCTCTATTACAAGCGTTTAGACAGCTGCAGTTTTCAGCCACCTGAAAAGAGATTAATGGTCTTTTGAGAATCGGGCTTAATAGAAAGTTTATGAAAAAACATTTAGCCCCTCCCCCTTTTATTTCTGAGTCATGCTATAGGATTATGACAGAGACCAGATGTTGACTCTGTCTTTGACGTGTACATGACAGTTATCTTTTGTGTTAGTCTTTTACTGCATTTGTTTCAGTCATGATGTAAATGGTCATGTATTGTCTTCAGTACAAATTGACCCCAGTTGGAACAGAAACATACAGTCACTGTGTCTATCCGAATAAATATTGTGCTTGTCAGATCCCACAGATCCTTGAGACTGTATTGCAAAAGCAAACCGTTCTAAAACAAACAAACTCGCATGTTGCACTGAAATAGCTGCAATCTGCACTTTAAGCTCCCTTGGAACAGTTAATCTCTTCTCCAAAGTGTTCCAATTTTCTTACATGGAACACCAACAATACCAGTGAATTGTGGTTAATGTGGCATTTCATTAACAGTCAAACCTTCTAGTCAGCTGTTAAATTACTTGGATATCAATTGTTTAATAAACCCAGACACTGCAAATCTCTGTAAATAAAAAATGACTGCTTTAATAAAATTACTCGGGCGTCAGAGATGTTCATTCAAGTATTCAAATTAAAATGTTGAAAAGTCTTTAGTTTCACCCAGACCTGAGTTTTTAATACCATTAGCCGCTTAAAGCATAATGCTAATGTATAAATCTGTGTCTAAAGTTACTACATATAAAGCCTCTTTAAAGAGCAACTTGACATGAAGTGAATGATAAACCTGAAGTCACTGGTGATGGTATTAATAAGCCATTTGTGTTTTGAGGGCAAGGCGAAGACCTTTAGGTTTCAGAGCACTTTCATGACTGACCAGATCTTTCCTGTTGCTCAACACCAGAACCACATCATAACTAAATCACATTTGTATGGGTCTGGTATGTGCCTCAGACATATTAACAGTTCAGACGAAAAGACTATTAGAAAATTAATTGTTGTACCGTTGCTCTGTTCAGGCCTGTTGCTTAGAGATGCCTGTTTAATATAATATAACTGATGAGTGTTTTACATTCTTTAAAGGGCACAGACAGTTCAAAAGCAGTTCCCATTAGCAAACTGGCATATTAGCATTAATCAAATAACCTAAGGGGACATTGTGCAATTTCTAGTCATTTAACTTACCCAACCCCCATAGCAAAGACGTCCTCACTTGAGGACTTATTTTCCAGTCAATGGAAAATTGTAGTTTTTTTGGGGACATTTTAATCTATATCACACACTGCCTAGTGTCATATCAAAGCTAAACAAATCATACACTGAAATGGTTTAAATCTCAGCATGACAAGTATAACAAGTTTTTTATATACTTGTTTACTTTTTAGACTTCATTTTTCTTTTCTGGCATGTGATGTCAGCACCTGTTTCTTTCTGGGTTTTGATCTTTCAGTGCGTATTTCCTGCCTGAAACCTGGCAGTAAAAGTGTCTATTTGCAAGACATTGTCCACTTTAAGCAGAGAGCGGTGTTAGGATTTTCCTAGCAATTAGCGATTGTGCGACTGAGGAAATTGTGCTAATTAAACGGCACAGCTGCGCGCTACGAGGGGCATTTTAACTAACTAATGCTAATATTGTCAACATACGAAAGCTGTGTGCTTCACTTCACACACGCTTACTGCATTTTTTCTTGCTAACGTAAAAAAAGGCATTTCAGCCAATGTACAAGATACAGAACGAGACGTATTGAAACCAGCGTGTCTGTAAATTATAGCTTCCATCAGATGCTGATCAATTGTCATGCTAGCAGCAGCTAACTGCTAAATTATTAGCGGTCATAAATATTGTTCAGCATGTGAACATGGACATTTATGGACCAATTTGTTTGGGTGGTTGGCTACTTCTTGGCCCTTCATGTTTTCAGTTTATCACTCTTTTAACACACCCAAGTCTTTGTCATTTCAAAATGCCACCACAATTTCTCGGTAATGAGGAAGGCCAGGAAAGGTGCCAACAAGTGGAGCTTGCCTGATTTTACATTTCCCTTCATTATCAGCCTCAATAAGCCCTGAGTGACTTCTAACAGGCCTGTTAAAACGCTATAAATCTGTCTTTCATTTTGCTAAGGAGGCTCAGAAATGCATTTTTCTTGCATTGATTCAAATCATTCATAGCAACCATGCATTAAATGCATCTGGCACACATTTATAGATGAATGGAGCATGCAAATAAATGATATCAAGTTGGTTTAAGGATTATGCATTCCAACTTGCTTTTGCCCTCACTTTGTTTCCCTGCTAACTCATGTCTTAAAACGTTAAGATTTGAACAATTAACCAGTCTGCATCATTTTACAGGGTCTGGTTTGATCTTATTGATAACCTGTGACTAAACTCATGTTGTGGATGTGAATTCACACCCAAGTTCACTAAAAACAATAGTGTGCAACTTCAAACTTGTCTTCTCATACTTTAAAACCCCCACTCTTTTTGTTTCTTTTCCCCTCCTATCTAAGAAATCTTTGTAAAAATAAAATATAAATGAAATAAAAAAAAAATGAGCAGGGAATAACACCGCTAAATGCCAGCTACTCAGTCCACCAGCTTCACAGTGCATCCCCCCTCCTCCTGACGCCACGCATTCAAGTGGCTTTTATAACCTTGTGTCTATCCTAATTGAGTCGGCAGTAATTGAGAGCAATAATCACAAAGCCAATCTCATTGGTATACGAGGCAGGGCGTGTCCACGGCAACAACGGGGGGATCAATCTCTTCATTACCCAAAGGAAACACCCACATATTGTTCTCGCCTGGAACAACACAGACACTGAAAAAGACAGAGAGGGAGATAGAGAAAGAGAGAGAGTTATTGAGTTGTCTACTATTAGTGCTTCCATAGACAAATATTTGTACATACATTTCTAATTTTAACATGTATTTCTGTGTAAATATGTATAAACATGTATAAAAGTTTGCAAAACGTTTCTACCATGACATAAATATAAATCAATAATCTCTTCAAAGAAAGAGAGAGAGAGCAAGAAAAAAATCAACTGTTTTTTAAATTTCCTACAGCATTTTTAAATAGACATATATTCCTATATTATTTGTATATGCCTTTATATTTTGAACGTGTATTTGTGTCTAAATGTCAATTTAATGTTCTATATGAAGGTAAAAACTCTATCATGCAAATAAAACTATATGACTGTTTAATCTTGAGAGAAAGAG
>JBAJNP010011643.1:0-14482 GCA_036877545.1 Yasuhikotakia modesta | reverse complement strand
ACAATTTTAATATATATATAATATAAATATTATATAATTTAAGACCGAATTTGTGATTTTTTTAGCTAACATAGAATAGTTGTAGGATTTTAAGAATAAAAGTAAATTTTATGAAGAAAATACTTAACCACAGTGCTATTCTTTCTATGTCACATCACAGAACAAGAATCCATACTCCATTCAACCACTCTAGGTCACCTTTAAGATTTTTTTGGTTACTAATCTAATATGAACAATTTAAGCAACTTATTATAGATTGTCAGATTACATGAATCAGTTGTGGCACTGTTCACGTCTCCTTAAAAGCATGTTGTCATTTAAACAAAAGTACAATACACCAAATAGCACACTAAAACAGAATTAAATTCATACTTACAATTTTTGAATTCCGCTTTTTACCTTGATTTATTGATCATATTAATTCATTAATCATTATGTACAATCTCAATCACAATCATTATTTTAAAATGCAATATAGAAGAATTTTCATGCTATAATGCGTACCATGCTGTAGGGCTATATAAGCCCCTGTTTACAAGAAACACAATTTCTTTTCAGCTATTAGCATGTTAACTGTCAACTGTTAGCATGTATCTTAAAGTAAGCTTTTGTCTAGTGTTACATAAAAGCTGTGTGGTGATATGATTATATTTCACACTATTCTGGTTAAAACATAATTTTCTTTAGACCCAGCAAATACAAGAAAGATACAGCCCGGTTACACTTCAGGTCTACACATTAAAAAACACTTTCCCCGCTTATTCTCACATGCATTCTCAACCTCAGATTGAGAAAGCACCAAGGCCTTTGTAACAGTGATTGAAATTGAACTGAACTCATGGAGAGAACTGAAGGCTTGTGAGGATTGTATGTGAATTGTCTGTCTCTCCTGAGTGGATGTCCACAGGTCCCTCTCATCTGCTCGCGAGTGGAGTGTGAAATATCACACACTGCACAACTCTCATGAGAGCTGATGTCTGCTGTAGCAGCTCCTTTAAGACCTGACATTTACAACAATACACCCCTGATGGACAGATCTGCAATCATCCAAGGGAACTATGGAGTCTTTCCTTACGTTTTGTCATTTTGTCAGCAGCGTTTGTAACATTTTGGACCTTTGGACTAAATTTTATATCACCATGATTCAACATGAAACTTTATTTATAGATAGAAGATCTGCTCATCTCTCCTTTTCTTCTCTTGTAAATACAGTTTTTGTTATAATACCGGGAGCTTGTTCACCAGAGAAGAGCTTATGAATAACAGGACTACAGTCCCCACTGACACATTCCCTACGTTCACTGACAATTCTGTATATTTATTGGACTTTTTACATCAATAGTGGGTGGTGTAATGATGTGACAGTGATTCAGCACAACATATTTTTCAACTGCAAGCCGTTCTACTCCCCAAGTGAGTTCGACTCATTCATGCTGGTTGGTGTTTACGTTCCACCACAAGCCAACAYAATGTATGTGAAACGCACACACCCGGATCCATTTGTTACWGTTCTTGGCAACTTTAACAAAGATAACATCGCACAAGAAATCCCCAAATACAATACACCTATTAAATGCCCATCCAGAGAGGAAAATATCCTGGATCAGTGTTACACTACAGTAAGCATTGCTTATCATGCAGTTCCACAAGTTGCACTGGGTCACTCTGAACATGTCATGGTCCATCTGATTTCTACATACAGGCAGGAACTAAACTCTCTAACCTGTTGTGAGGATATCCAAGCAGGGGTCTAGGAAGGCTGAGCATCTCCAGTCACACTTACTGTATACTGTACTGGGCGAAAACACTGTTCTGGATGAATACACTGACATTATATATCCTGGACACAGACTGTTCACAGTGCTTTACTCAATTCACTTCCATTTCTTGATGGCCAAAACAAAAAGCCTTAGGAGGAGCTTCTATCCGCAGACCATTGGACATTTAAACAAGGACAAACATATACATCACATTAAGTGACTGTGGCATACGGCCATAACCACTTAACACACCACACAACTCATCCATGTCAAATTATTGTGTGGATTAGCCATCTGCTATTGCAAGAACAATATTTTTGTATTTTATTTTATTTTTTACTTTAAATTTAGCTTATTTTCCATATTTATATTCTATATATGCTATATTTATATTGTATTTATATTATGTATTTTTTTCTATATATGCACAGTCTAACCGATCGTCCACATGCACATTTCATTACGTTTTGCATTCTATATGACTGGTATGTGACAATTAAAATCTTGAATCTTGAAATGAATTATTCTTCTGTGTGCATAGCTGCGTACTGTCATGCACCAGGGTGAGTTACAACAATGACAAGCCCAGGTTCACAGCTACACTCAGAAAACAAAGGCAGGAGAAGAAAGCTGCGAAGAAAGATCAGGTTTGAAAAGTCAACATAAGTTTGGTAAAGCTGTGAGAGAAGCTAAAGAGCTGCACTCTGAAAAACAGTTTACAACAGCAAACTGCAAACCTAAAGTCTACCACTCTGCTTACAACCTGCAACTGGCCTGCAAACAACACATGGTCACAAGTGTAAAGAACTACAGGTCTGTCAATCTGAAAAATATGGTAATGAAGTCCTTGGAGCACCTTGTACTGTCCTGTATATATGTAATTATATATATATATATAATATATATATATATATATATATATGTTCTGGGTGGTTACTGGCTTAAGCCAAAGCCCCATTCCAAATACAGTAGTGTACTCACTAGACATGGCCTGGATCCCTCCTCCTTCATTGTAACTTTAGTGAATGTGTTTTATTTAGCTAAAATCTGCTAAAAGTCCAAAAGTAAATGCACACCTGTCCTCAAGATTTGAGGTATCACTCATGTCTGCAGCACAAACTCTGGAGGATTGAGTTATTTAGGTTTAACAGCTGGGATTAAGTGTTCCAACCTTAAAAAGGCACCACCTGGATGCTGTTTGCCAATTGACTCGTATATTTAGAAGGCAGGACTTCCTTTCTCACAGCCATAATGTTGAGCTTTGTGAGTTCTCATGGATTTTTTTCCAAAGAAAGGCCTGTCTGCTCTCATACATTCACTGTTTCGGTAGGTGTAAGTGCTGTGACTCTGGAGCGTTTGAAGGTCAGAAGCTTCAATGGGGTCTTACATTCAGCAAGCAGGCTTAAAATAAGAGAGACATCCACTTCATCTCAACATCCTCTGATTTACCTGGAGGACAACGTAGAGTTTAACCAGAAGTCTATGAAGACTGAGCAATTAAATTTCAAAGCTGAGGAGTTGAGTGTCCCTGAAGGCATAAGAGAATAATGACTCAGGAAATATCCACAGGAGCCGCAGAACCTTCGTTTATCATATATGGAAGTGACGTTTGTTCTCCGAACAGCAGTCTGGCGGTTTCCACAGAAAGGTGTTTGAACATGATGCCGGGCAAAAGAGGATTATCGTGGTGTTTAGATCATCTGAACAAAGAAAAGAACAAACAGTGGCAGGGAACAAACAGATGCTGTACACTTGGAGTTAGCAAACAAATCACTACATCGTCTCTCAAACACACCTGCGGAGAGACACTTTGGTCTTCAAACACAAGAGCCCACGCACAACTGATCTGCTGTTTATTGCTTAAAAAACACCTATGATAATTGTTCTATAATTGTCACCAGACCTAACAACAGATAAACAAATATCAGGACAGATGAATAGTCAGAAAACCTTAATCACTGAAATTATTCATTGAAATTACTAGAATTACTAATTTTTTTTAATGACAACAAAATCTAATTTTAGGTATAAATGAGGACAACAAACATACAGACACACATACATAACAGATTTGGATTGAATATCACTGAAGATCTATCAAAATGGAAGGCAATATGCTATATAATTTTTTATATAGCATATATAGTTACAGAATGAAAAAAAATACATTTTAAAATGGTACCCCAGAGAAACAAACATTTCCGCTTTCAGCAAAACTTCTTATTTAAAGATAACTAGATTCGGTGCTAGTACAGGAACACAAACATGTTGCTATGTTAACTTGATTTTATACACTTACAATTCACGCTTTGCAATAAGTGCTACACTGTTTTTCTGCCATTATTTTGCACTTTTAAGTGAACTACAATTATAGCAAAGCAACAGTTTGAAGAAAACCATGCATGCAAGTTAGCTTAACTGTTAACATGTTGAAATGAATAGGTTATAATAATAGTTCTGATTTCTATCACTCCTTTGAGTACCAAGTTTTTGTCACCACTACAATAATGCAAGACTGCACTTTAAGTACATAGCGCCGGATTCCAATGATGGACCAATTAACACTTCATGCAGGACAACTTACACTTGCAAACCATTATGTAAAGAACGTTTTGGCCTTAAGTTTATGACACATTACGCAAGTGACCACAATGACATGATACAAGTCTCTTAGCAAATATGTTTTTGCTCTTTTCCAAAAAACTAAAATTTGCTACATCTTCAGCTTATGGTCCAAACACAAAAAGCAGAAAACAGATGAAAGGAAGCAGTTTTATAAACAGATTCAGCAAGCTCATCATTTCTCGGACCAATGAGGCTCCCAGCCCTAGACATCAGTTAATCTACTCAACGTAACACATTCTCGTGTTCCACAGGAAGCCCTTAGAGTATGGGAAGGTGGCAAGTAATGTAGTATTGTTTCCTGTGAACTGAGTTAAGTTTTGACCTTTCATCCTTATTGGTGACATATCATTAACTAGAACACATGCCTAGTCCACCCCCACAGTCCCTAGTCAGCATGGGCAATACATTCTCTTTGTCTTTTCCTGAGTGGAGTCTCCAACTCCCTCGCTGCAGCCGCCGCTGCATCACACCTCAGAGAAGCTAACAAACCCTACGCAGCCCTCAAACAAATGCACGCTGTGTGAACGACTGCAGATCAAAACATGTTTTGCCTGAAAATTTTCTTCAGTGGTTATATATTTATGAACAGGCAGGAAAACTGGGAAGTTTCGGTAGAAGATATTTCACGTCACATATGACTGGGCTAAATTGAAGCTGGGATATATTTACCTGGCACAGATCTATTTAGCTCATCTGAAAGCAGTTTGAAATCACGAAGGCCACCATTGCTTTGAAAATATTGTTTTTTGTCAACTTATATTTCTGTATATGAGGGATTTTGATAGATTTGTTTTGTATATGTGTGTCATATAGGATTGGACTCTGTGAATTTAGTGCTGTGAAGGACTTTGGTGTATCAGGCATTTCAAAAAACGATTGTGAAGGGGACTGTTTGCCAGTGAAAATAAACTCCAGCATTTGAAGGTTTGACGATTAAAATCTCGGCGGTTTCAGGCTTGCCACGCTAATCAGCGCAGACTACTTTCAAAAGTCTCGCTTTCTCAATTCTACTGTCGCATGTAAACCGGAGAAGAAACATTTGTATGAAGACATGAAAAGTGTAAGAAAATGCCAACGTTATCTTTTAATTGTTCTGTGTGTTTGTGGAAACGCGTCCACTGTATGAAGTCTAAGGGCCAAGGTTAGGACACAAATAATCAAACTTGTCAAAGATAGAAAAATCTTTAAGAAAGTAATAAAAAAACACAGACAATGAAAACGTAAGAGAAAGGTTTTAAAAAATAACCTTCTTGGCAGGAAGTCAGAAAATCATGACAGATTAATGCGTTTATGTAAATGTATTCTGAATGTATTATGAAAGCAATACGCCTGAAGAGCCTCTGTGTTATAGTGATTTTGCTATGAGTAAGACATATTCACAAACACAACACAAAGAAACAACAATAAAAGACACCAGTGTTGAATAAAGAGTTAAAAGTTTTAATATTAATCGTCTGAATTCTTCTGCCAAGTAATATAGTTAATTAGCCTAACTGTGGGCTGTGTGTTGTTGCCAAGCATCTTGGCACATTAATTACAGTGCTTGCAAGACAGTACTGTATTGATATTGCTCAAACTTTTTGGTTTGGGGTTTGTTGTATTAATCTTCTGAAATAATTTCAGCTCAAACCGGTTTACATACAGACTCCATTCAAACTTTAAATAATTCCAGCCCTAGGTCTGCTATTATATAAGTTTTTTGTAACTTCATTAGTTTAAAGACATTTCAAAAGTTTTAAAATCCTCTGTTGTCTTACACTGACAGAAGGATTCACCTTCAAAATCTAATCAACAGAAAATACATCATAACATTTGCATACTGAAATCTGATCTTTTGCCACACTGCAAAGACAATGTCTGTTGTGTTGTGTGTTTATGTTCATACTTTTAAATTTACGCAAACCAGAGTTTAGTAATTAGTTTACACACACCAATGATCAAAACATAAACTTGCCAAAACTTCAGCTTTTTTCTGCATTGCAAGCATTAGCATTACTTCCATATGTTACAGAATTTGTGCTTATATTAGAATTTTACAACAGCTTCAAACACTTCCTATAAAGAACAGAAACAATAGAAACAATACAAGACTGTGAACTTAGTTTGAATTGCAGTAACAAGGACATACTGAATTACAATTATTACCGCAGACATGCAAAATTTCAATGACATATACTGTAAATACTGTATTGTGTATATATACATGTAGCTCAAGACAACAGCTACATGCAGCTCATACGTTATACATGCAGTGCATTACATTACCTACAAGACACATGTCAATGTAATGAGTTAAAACAAGTGATGTGCATAAGTGCCTTGGCCTTAAACTGTGTGGATGTTGCTCAGGGATGAAGTTTAAAAGTGTATTCAGTGTTCAGACTTCAGCATGCCAGCCACAGTAATGAGAGGCTTCACAGATCATAAGTGATGCCCCAGTTATTATTATGACTGCCAGTCATGGTTATGATCATTAAACTTACAGTAAACAGTCGCACATGTCTGTGTTTGTCACTCTGGCCTGCATCTCTCGCTCTCTCTCTGGTTCTCTCGCTCTGTCACTCGCTCTGGGAGCAGATGCCTGGGGTGTTCTGTAATGATATGTGTGACTGCCGGTACATGCGCTGGGAGAGAGGTTAGACAATGTAGCGTGCTAACTTTCTTTCTCTCTCTGGCTCTCCAGCTCTCTCAACATCGCTGTTTCTCTCTCTTTCTTTCTCGCTTTCTCAGCCTCACGTGTCATTTGGGGTCTTTACCTGTCAGGGTTTCTGTTCAATCACAGGTGAAATCTTTGTGAAATCTCTGGCTTTCTGTTATTATTTATTCAGCCTCTGTGACGAAACTTCACCTGATAATTTGGCTATGCAAGGTCATTTAAACAGACAATTGTGCTGTTGTTTGGGAAATAAATTGACTTTAGCTAAAACAATATATTGGGAAAGATTTCAGGCATTTTTTGGGTTGAATCCCCTTCATGTTTCTTCAAAACTATATGCTATTATTTTTTCATGTGAATCTCAAAAGAATCTATAATGTCTTTCCATACAGTTCACAGTGACAATGTCCGTCAAGCTTAAAAAAAACAACTCATAAAAGCAGTCCATATAACTCAGGCTCCTTGTATCTGTATACCCCAAGATTTCTTAAGCCAGCCATACCATAGGCTTATATGAGGAACAGACCACAATTTAAACAGTTATTCACTAAACATCTTTTGTGTGTAAGTGAAGAAAAACAAAATGTGCCAGGTTTTAAAATGTTTTGTAGAGAACATTTAACATAATATTTAACAAGCAAATATTGACTTAAGCAAATATGTTTGGACTTTCACACACTTGGTTACAGTATTTATCATATCATATATGCTTCCACACATACACACTGCAATAGACATTATACGCTTTATGTAGGTATTACTTGTTTTAGCATTGTTTGATTGTGATTGGCCAATAGAAGTGTTAAATGTTCAATGGTCACTACATACGCTAGTTAGACAGTCCAGCATGTTCTCTCATGCTCTTTTTGTCTTGTTTTTCTTTCTCTGTTCTCTCTTTCTCACCTGCATCTGTCACTCGGGGTCTTTACCTGACAGGCTGCCCTGTCTGTTGATGTTGCTGCAGAAAGAATAGTTGTATTGATCTGTGGCAGCTATTAAAAAAAATAAATAAATGTGAAGAGGGGCCAGGGCGAGTTTTCGCCGAGGGAAGAGTTAGAGGCAGGGAGGGGTTCTGCATTGTTGATCCAGAGTGACATTGATTGACAGTGGCAGTAGAAAAGCTGATAGCAATGCTGGCGTACCGCTGGTTTAAAGGACGAACATGGTCATTTATTTCAGGTTTGTGGAGCATGACTGAACTCTGAGGTATGACTTCTCTTAAGGGGCTAGTTCACCCAAAAACCAAACTTTTGTGATGTACTCTTTCTAATGCCCTTTGAACCCAAATTCATATCCTTTCCAGAAAAATTTTACACAAAACTAAGAGCTTTACATTTTTTAGAAGCCCACAAATCATACAAATATAGCACATAGAACGGCTTTTATGTTACTTCTATAGAGCTCTGCATTTTAAAAAATACATTTTATATTGCTTTTGTTGTATGGAAAAGAGTGGCTCTGAAATTCAATCTAAAATCTTCCTTTGTGTTGTACAGAAGAAAGAAAACAATTTTGCATTGAAACAACATAAGAGTAAATAAATGTTTTTTTTATTTTTGGGTGAACTACTCCTGAACTTTCACTCTTCATTTGTTTTTTCTTTCCACGTGTTTTTTTTCTTTTCACAGAAGGCTTTTATGTATTGTTTAAAGCCTTTTTTCACTAATAGTTTGCCTTATCCATCGGGGCCACACTAAACCACAGCAATAGCACTCCGTCAATACTGATAGCAGGTGTGGAGCGCAGGTGCGCACTGCATATGGACCAGAGTGACATGCTGTCAGCTATCAGCTGAAATTAGCAGCCCAGGCAGGAGCCCCGTGAGCCGGGCTCTTCTGCCTGTTCTGTGAGTTTACAACACAAGAGCTGATGGACAGAACATGCAATTTAAGATTCCTCCCTTTTTGCCGCACTCTCTGCTGGGGGCTGTTGCCGGATTTTGCTTTCAAATGACTTTATATGCCACCACAAGTCTGCTATCATCCACAAATGTTGCTTTCAGTTAAAGGTGAAGTATGTCACATTGCTGCCCCTAGTGGCAACAATCAGAACAGCACAAAAAAACTAGGCATTTAGATATTCTAAAGTGTTTGTTACTGTGGGGTGTTTGCTGTGGCGCAGTTAAGGTGTTTTAGGTAGGTTGCTAGTTGCATTAGTTGCTTGTTGCATTGTAATCCAAGTCAAAACAGACCAACCCTATACATGGAGCACTGAATTCTGACTGAAATCAGTCAACACATTTTATTAACCGTTGAAACAGAAAATTTCACCATGTAAATGCATTAAACCGATTACTTTGAATCTACATTCTTCTGCGCATAACCTTGACATAATTCAGGTAAAGACCTCAGGGGTCAGAATGCAAAATGGCAGTAGTGGTGAAACAGAAGCATTGCCTAGTTGCATGAAAACATTTAAGTGAGGCTATCCCTAAGGGGGAACATGCCCGAGGGAAGGGATTTCTTTAAGAGCATTGCAACAAACCACCCTTACCTAAGTTTGTACTACCTAATGTTTATTCTAAGCATTTCAAGATAGTTTCTGTCAAAACATGACAAGAAAAATGACCGCTACAGACCGCTAAATCTTCACAGTAAACAAAACATGACAGACCACTGACTCGCTTGAGCCAGACAATCACATATTTGTGACGGGCAAAGCTAATACTCGTACAATCATATTTTTAGAAAACACACTGGATAAGTGCATTTCACTCGCACATACAGGTACTCAAAAGCAGGACTTTGAAACACACTGTGTGCCCACTCATGTCACAGACACCCAGATTATAAGCACATAAGTACTACCATAAAAGTTTTCATCACTAATGGCAACATATAGTATAAATGAATCACTAGTGATCATTGTTCTCCACTGCTGTGTCTGCTGCAAAGTGAGAGTGTGCAAAGTATTCATATAAAGGTTTGCACCCTAAATTCACCCCAGGAACAAATGATTAATGGTTCTAAATAGGTCTGTGTTTTATAGAATGTTTAAGCAATGACAGTTTAACAATTTTTTTAACAATTAACAGTTTTAGCCAGTCTGCACCCACAATACTTACAATGAGGTTTTAATGCAATTTAAAAATATTTTAAAATGTACTACAGATTTTCTGTTGTTTCCTTTCAGAATGATTAGAAATGTTTTGTGTCGCCCATTTGGCTGTGAAGATTGCATCTGCAGAGATGTTTTAATAACCAAACTGAATCAGACATGCGCGTACAGCTGTTAATGAGAGAGAAAGACCCTGTGTTATGAAAATGGATCTCATCAAACAGAGTTTTGAACATTTAATAGGACCTCCACCGAGAACTCAAAATTACATGACCACCAGTAACATGTACACGACATTCTCTGCAAAGCATATCAATTAAAGTTTTTGATTTGTAACGCTTTAGTGGTACAATTTAATTCACAAGTCAGTAATTGTTTTGTCTTTCATTAGCAAGTGGACTCGGCATGAAACTCTTGTGAAGTGAAACAGATGCCACAGGACGCCCAATATCACGCGGCTGCTATTTGACAGGCTTGGCTTTTGTTCATTAGCTAAAACTTCTCTTTGGCTGCTGGAATGATAATTGACTGTCTACTGGTGGCTCTGGGGTTCCATTGTGGTTGTTGTTGGTTCTAGGGGGCTGAATTTTCCCTTGCAAGGCAAATTTTATCAAAATACAGAGCAACGCAACAGCCCTGTAACAAGTTATGCTTTTTATGCTAAACACCCATTTAAACATCCATATAAGGTTTCCTTATTTTAGAATAAAAGCTCATAATAATCTATGTACCAAACTGCATTATGTTTATGTGTTGAATGCATCATATGGCCTACAATGTGTGGTATTACTCCTTATAGAATAACCATATATCTGCAGAGACTTAGTGTGCAAGAATTAATTCAAGAGTAAATGTCCCTACAGGCTGCAATTAATGTTAAACGTATTAGACATTTTAGTGGCCAGGAGCTGAGGAGGCTGTCCCACTATTGCCTGTGCTGGTACCAGTTTAGCCCAACTGTCAGCAGAGTTCACTATTCACTGAATATTCACAGGAAATAGAAACAGACATGAGGGACAGAGAGAGTGGCCTTATTCTCTTATTGGGCCTTATTTCAATAATCGATTCATTCATTTATTTTCCATCATCCATACATTTTGGGAAATTACCAAAGCTCTGTTTTATCAAATTGTTTTACTAGTTTTAGAAATTATTACTGTCATCGTTTTGAGTCCAATTTAGAATAAAGTCTGTTAACATAATTTCCTGTAGCCTGAATTTGCTAAATATTTGCAAAATGATACATAATGTGCTGCTTTGATTTTAAGGCCAACTGATTCTGCTTTTCCTTAATTTGCCTTTTTTTGTAAATTACTAGCTTTTTTCAATGTGGCTACCTACAAAAGGCAATTTGACAACTTTAAAATTTATGAACAGACTCTTTCACACTTCGTGGAAACAATTTTCCCTGTATGTTTGAGATGTTTTGTCAGTTAAGTGAATTCATCAGTTGGTGGCGATTTTATGACATAACCATGGTGTGTGATTCATCTACAGCTCCATTCAGATAGATGGCTATAGATGAAAAGCTAGCATTGTAAGTACCTCACAGGCTTTGCTGCATAGATGGCTGTTTCAGTTTCATTTAGAGTTTTCAAGTCTTATTCACTTCGGTTCCAAACCATCTATTCACACCATCCAGAATCACAATCTTTGATCGACTGATTCTTGTCCTTCAGATGCAGGTAGGTGTCCAGGTCCTCAGAGGGCTTGGCTCTTTCTGGAGATACACCAAGCGAGTACCAAAAGGTTTTTTTGCGCACAGGATGATGGTATTGCATTTGACCTCCACAGACTGATGGTTCTGTGTCTGTTAGACTTGTTTCAATAAAGGTGCAGTCTAAAGGTATTTTTCTAGACACTTCCTCTGTATTTCTTAACAGCTTTGCTTTGTTTGTGTTCCAGCAGGATTTCCAAGTGTAAACCTTGCTTGTTTGGTCTTGTGTGTTTAGGGCCATACAGAAGTCCAATTTGGTTCCTGTAGATCCTCTCATACAAATATAATGTATTTGTCCACTGAGTTGTAAAACAGAGCATTTCATGGGTTTGGATTTTCACTTAAGTGCCGTTAAGTGAAGTGATAGGCATATCATAGGACACTGTGGTCTCGTCCGGTTCTTGTCTCAAGTCCTTGAGCATTGAATTTGATGCTTCCTAGAGAGGAAAGAGAAGCAAGTTATTTTGCCATCTTGTAACAAATCATTTTTAGGTTAAAAGTTTAACCTTTTAGAAACACATGTGAGCAGCTTTACTGCTATGTCATAACGAAATGGCTGATATAATGCCAAAATATGACATCACATAATGGTAGTTTAATTAATTAAGACAAAAATAAATCTTAAAATATTGTATGCACTGCATACAAACTTTCCTTTCCCAACCCTTTTAAAACATCAATTACGGTAATCACACATATTAATTATTTTGTTTTGTTTTTATTGTTAGTTTGTCAAGTGATAATCTGAATCTTTCCAATGCATTATGTCAATGTATTTTACAGCAGCAGAGAGCTCATGGACAGATGAGGTTAGAAGCTCTGGGGTGAGCAGACTAAGATGGTTCACCTCCAGCTATGGGCATATCTGCACTTCTGCAGTCTGAACCCAGCTGCACAGCTAGCTTATAATGCGAACTCATTAGCGCTAGCACTAAGTGCCCTTCACAAATTAGAGATCAATCTCATTTGCTCTTCCACAGCATCCCATTTGTGCCATTCCTGAGCAACAATGCCAAGCGCTCCGTGCCGAATCCTTCACTTGAATTTGCTATAATGTCTGACTCAGTCTGTTAGCGGGAACATGGCATGTGCATTTGTTAGACAGATCATGATGAAAGGTTGTCTGTGGTTGCCAGTAAAATGCAAAAGGTTCTTTTGATTTTGAGATGAAATTTGTGGTCTTTTCACTCTGACTGGATGGAGTTTTGATGTGTATGAATGCAGTTGCTGATGCTGTGCCTGGAGGCTCATGAGTGCCTACAATTTTTTCAAACATTCTGTCTTAAATTAGCTTTCAGACAGTGGCGCATGGCGGACTTTTGAAATGATAAGACAGAAAAGTCTGCTGTCTGTGTTTGAGTGTTTTATATTGTGATGTAAATTTGTTCCATTTGATGTTCACAGGGTTTCCTGCATAAAGGTGTAAGGGGTTTACCTTATGCTTGAGTTTTAACAGTAAAACAATGCCTTCATATTTTTGTGTATTTACGGTGACATACTATTTATTTAAACAAAGTTTAATTAAATTAAAAAGTTGCATTAAATTAAAATGTGGTTCATTTTAAATTTACATTTATTCATTTGGTATAAAAATGAATAAAGCAACTTACAGTGAATTCAAGGCATACATTTTCTTCAGTACTTGAGGTCCCTGGGATTGAACCCACAGCCTTTGTGCTTGCAGCACAATGCTTTACCAGTTGAGCTACATATTAACACAGGAACTTCAGTGTGGTTCACCTCTTTTTTTTATTTGAGAATGAGTCATTTGAAGTTTGAACATTAGGAAAATAAACAAGTAATATGTTACAAATAAAATCTAAATTGCATTCTTATATTACAATTACATAATTTTTAATTAATATTTGACTTTATTGTTGGTGTTGTGCTGCTTTTCTTCAGAACTTTTTCTTTAGTTCTTCTTTTATTCTCCTGAAAACTCTTTTAAAACACTTTTATTAGAGACAAAACAATAGATAACATTTTATATAACACAGCATTAAAACTTGTAATGAGAAGCCAACAAGATTAATAAACTATCATAATATGTGTGAATGTATTTATTCATTTGTTACAAGGCCTTTTTTGTATGTTGAATGCTGAATGTTTCTAATGGGTCAGAAACATCATGTGTTCAAAACATATACAGTGCAATATAAAAAACTAAGACGTGTTATTTGAAGTTCATTTAACCAAACCAAATTACCAAATTAACCAAATTAAGCTCAACTGGGTTCCTGTAGCTCAACTGTGTTCATGTAGCTCAACTGGTAGAGCATTGTGTTAGCAATACAAAGGTTGTGGGTTTGATCCCAGGGAATACAAGCTCTGGTAAAAATATATACCTTGAACTCATTGTAAGTTGCTTTGGACAAAAGCATCTGCCAAGTTAATAAATGTACTGTATATGTATTTATGATATTTTGTAATTACATATTAAGGCAAATTTGTATAACAAGGAGTGTAACAGCCTGCATCTGCTGCTGTTGCCTGAATAGTGACCAGAAATATACAGGTCCTTTTCAGAAAATTAGCATATTGTGATAAAGTTCATTATTTTCTGTAACGTACTGATAAACATTAGACTTTCATATATTTTAGATTCATTACACACAACTGAAGTAGTTCAAGCCTTTTTATTGTTTTAATATTGATGATTTTGGCATA
>JBAJNP010011642.1:0-14482 GCA_036877545.1 Yasuhikotakia modesta | reverse complement strand
ACAAAAGTGACAGAAGTACAAAATAGACTGGATAATATGGAGCTATATGGTAAAATAAACAGCGCGGCTCGTGGGTAGTTCGATCTCAGCACTTCAGTCTGGTGCCAGGAGAGCATGAAACAGCCATCAGAGGAAAAAAGCTAAACCACATTGTCCCCAAATTAAAAGTCAAAATGTCATCTTTCTTCCTAATTGCCACGTATGTTATCAGACTCTGCAGAAAGCGCAGTCTCTCCGCGCAGTTTATTTGCTCATCTGTTGCGGCCGGCCTGCTCCGCCGGGTCTTCATCCTGAGTGTGCATACATCACTGACTTCCTGTTTAAAAATGAAGAGGGGAAAGCCTTCAACCAATCATGTCGCGGTCTGAGGACGAGCGCAGATATATCTGTAAAGCAGGGCCAGCGAGACAGGTACAGTCAGAAATGGACACTTAAACGTGAGTTATATCTGTAAATCTATATTGTGCAGAGCGGGCGTAAATCAGCAAAGAGGAAGAAACGTCTGACAAGTTTTGTCATTAAAAGATAATTGTAATCAAGGTGCAAGATGAGCAGTGAAGAGTAGCTGGCAGGGAGATGGACAGCCACAGAAAGATGGATTGTTTTAATTTGCGCCAATTAAATTGAAGTTCATCGGATCATCTTCCTCAATCTTCATGAATACTTTATTTTCAGGCTGCTATGAAGCTATTAAAAAGAGTGATTGAACTCCAGGCTAAGTATACCATATTTTATGTTGGACCATCGTTAAAGACTTTTTGCATGCACAATCTTCACTCTCCTCTGTATATAATGAGTTTTGTTGAGGCAAGACATAAAATCGCTCAAAGAGAAGATAAGGAGGGAAGGTTTAGAACTTATACAGTGTAAACTTCATTGGGGAGATTTAGACAGGCCTGGATCTTTAGAGCTTTTTACCTTCATTACATAAAGTTCCCACTATGGGTTTAACAACTGCTTGATAGTTTTCAACCAAAGTTTGTACTTCATTTGGTTTCACCAGTTAATTCTCAGGCAAGACTTGGCAAGGTCCTCTCAAGATTTGAAGGTAAACTTTTTAATTAAAAGTTTAAGTATTTAAGTAAAAGTTTTAATTGTTCCTGTTTAAAATGAAGTTCATTTTTATGATGTTTCAAACACATTATATAACATTATATACTGTATAAATAATCATGAATTTTGGACTTTTTAAAGATTAAATAATACATATTGAGGAACTGTGTATTATCAAGGAATAAATGCTTTTAAGCAAACTAGGAAATTTTCATTTATTTAATTTTATTATACTTTGTAACTGTTTATATAAGTTTCAATGCCAGATATATATATATATATATCTCCATATCTCGCATCACTTAGAGTAAGCACTTTGGTCTACAAAAGTGACAGAAGTACAAAATAGACTGGATAATATGGAGCTATATGGTAAAATAAACAGCGCGGCTCGTGGGTAGTTCGATCTCAGCACTTCAGTCTGGTATATATATATATATTGAAAGACAAAACGCAACACAAAACATCTTACTGATGTAATGGTATATGTTTAGTTTATGTGGGGTTGCATTTAGCTTTGGTTGTGGTGGAACTACGCTATTTAGTAACGGATGTTTATGCTACAGCTAAGTTAAGTTGTGACTTACGCAAGACTGGTGCAACCAGCCTCAGGACTCTGTTTACTAGACATTTAAAGCATCGAAGCCTCTTCAAAATGTTTGATTTAGAAAAACAGCTTTAATCATCACTTAGATGTACATTATAATGTTTTCCATGTTGGTGCCAAATGTGCAGTTAACGCTTTTAACATTCTCGTGGATGTGAACCGAACGACTTAACACCACTCTGTTTGTTTTAACCAAATAATTTTCTATCCACATGCCCACAAGTCATTTGTGCCACTCGGAAGCACATCCTTTCAACAGAAGCTTTGAATGTCAACGTGAAATTACTCTGCATTGTTCTGAAGTTGACAGAAATATAGTTCACTTTCTAAAAACAATTTTAATCAAACGCCTGATCACAGTTCAAAGGCTAAATGATTTAAGCTAAGTGGTGGTTTATGTAATTTGTTGTTTATGGTCTTAACACAAACACATCTCGGCATGTGTTCTGGAAACTTGCCTGAAATTAAATATTTATAGATTTTTTTCTTTGATCCTGCAACACTCAGCAGTATTTCAGACATGACACGCATCAGATAGCCAATAATTATTTTTATTTTATTAATTTTTTTGGTTTGTTATTGCTACAAAATGTCAAACGTTACCTCAGAATGAAGAAAATATTTTGCCTGTTTGCATGGATAATTTAACACAGAAGCAAGCAAGCAAGTTGAGTATTTAAAGATAAACCATTGAACTTTTTGTGTATAGTGCCTTCACTAAAACATAATGGCAGTGGCTGTTTTGAGGCTCTTCAAAGGTCATGAGTCATGTTGATGTTTATCGAATGTGATCTGCAAACAAAGCTTCGATACTTTCAGTCTAATGTGCATTTTCAGTCGTGGGCACTTGCATTGGAAACACTCACACACTTGGCAGACCAGAAACCGAGAGTATTTAAAGTGAGGCTTTCGGTATTGGCACATGTAAATTGGTGTAGTAAATCACATTTCATATGCAGTATATGTGTGATGGCGAATTGACTAAGCAGCAATGAGGGTAAACAAGCTACAGGCTGTGTTTGTTCCTGGGCCAAACTAACCACAAGGCCCTGGAGGTTAGTGTTTCGCTGTTGTTTGGCAACCTTGACTGTGTAACCTTGCTGAGGCCAGATTAACATTTGAGCCCTGGAAATAAGAGTCAAGGTGCCTCAGAGCGTTTTACAATCCAGCCTGCTGCCTCCTGTTAGGCCAAAATAAACTTTAATGAAGGCCCTCACTGGATTGCTTGATCTCATATCTCATTGGAGAAGAATGAGGTATTTCAAAGCATGTTAGGTGTCATAAAAATACAGACACAAGCATTAGATAAGTTTATGTAGTGACGAGTTGCCATGGCGAGCACTAATATTAATGAGTATGATGAAACAATGTGTAAAATGCATTGTGAGCAGGTGGCCACACCCATTAGTTTATTTTCCCCTTCAGCTGTGCCGTGTTGGTTTTACTGGATTGGAGGTAAATAAGGATTTACGTATCGTTATCGTTAAAACCTTTAATAAAAAAGAATTATGTGACTCCTACCGCATATTAGCCAATAGTTTCCCCTTAAACCTGAATTTTATTGGCATTCATATCTTCTCATGGCGTTCCAGACCAGGTGTGATGTTATTTTTTCCCTCTCTTAAAAAGTCCTGTGCTTGTTATTGTAGCTCTTTATCCAGATTGGAGTGGAGTTGTTAATTAGATAGACCTTGAATTAGATTATTTGCATGTCTGAACAAGGGGTAAGGTATTAATGTTCCCCTAAGACATGCTGTAATAACCTCTTCAGTGGCTCCTAGGTCCCTGTGGAGCCACCCGTACAGGAGCCAGACAGCCAGTCAGTGAGAGAGAGAGGGAGAGAGAGAGAGAGTCATTTCATCCAATTAGCTGTGGATTATACTGCCGCTCTCCTTTTGAATCCTATTTGCTGTGATAAGGTGTTCTCCTGAAACCAGGAGAACACAGGCTGGAGAACACTGGCTATCCAGGGAAATGATTAATTCACAAGCCCCCCTAAAAATTTAAATGCAGTGCCCCTTACTCTACATTCACTGACATATAAGGAATAAAGGCTCAGGATTCCACTCAAAATCAATGCAGGCACAGAGCAGGGCAGCTGTGGATAGCAAGGATGCAAAAGAAAACCGGCCACTTGGAATATATTCGACAGGATTCACAACACATTATATTCAGCATGTCCCACACAAGGCAGATGTGAGCTGTGGTATAATGGATGATGATCTTGAATTATTCAAGTCTATTCTGAGCTAGGCAGGAAGTGTTCTCAGCAAATTTTGTTGTTTCAGCATCAGTAGCGTTGCCTGTGATATTGAGGTTTTCTCATTCATGATGTTTATTCATTGTTTTCCTGCTGGGACGGGGCAAAATTTGATTTACACTCACAATTTATTCAGCAATATGAAACATAATACACACTTCACTTTTAATCCTGCTTTGAAAGCGCTTTACACAAACAGCTTTTTTTCCCCTTTATTTTACATTACTGTATTATTAGGTATGCATATTTTTTTCTATGTTAATTGGCTGTATTATAATACTTAAGTCTTTTAAATTTTTATTCCCTTTTTTATTAAATAATTCATTCTTAACTTCACAGTTAAAAAGCTTTTCAGGGTCTGAAACTACTTTTAGCAATATTATACATTAGCAATATTTACTGGCTATACTTGTCTCTGGCATTGTAGCACTAAAATTTTGTTAGATCACTCCACGAATCCTCTCTGTTTCCACACACGTCACCTTTAGCTGAGGAGTGTCCCCACAGACCCAACAGAAGAGTGTGTGGAGAATGTAAAACAAGCATTTTTTTTTAGATTTCCAAACCCCTTTGACGCCCCACAAACGATGTTTAAACACCCTGCACCTAGGGTTTAATTAAGTCCCTCTAATCGTGTTCCAATCGCGAGTCTGGACGGATGGGCTGGAATTTCTGATGTGCATTTCTGTCAGTCTTAATTGGATAATTGATTGCCAATTTGAACCTGGCCACACACTGCATACACAATAAAGAGCTTTGGCCATGTTCCTTGAGGATTCATTTTCCGACCGAATAAAGATGCTGCTCCGATAGGCAGAAGTCCAGTCATCCACACTCTAAGGCCAGCCTAACAGAAACAAGTTTTGCTTTGGGCTAGTTATGTTAAGCAGCAAACTCATTTTGACAATTACACGGTAGACCAGTGCATATGAGCAAATCATAATATTGTGCATATAATTTAAAAAATAAAATTGGAATAATAAGTAATCTCTGTGTCATTTTATACTCTGATATCTTCAGCTTTTTTACTCATTTAGGTCAGAAAGGGATAGCTTATCAAAAAAAGTCCTCATTCACTTTATTCTGTTTAAATTGCTTTCCACTGAGGAAAACAGAAGGAGACATTCTGAAGAATGTTTGTGCTGCCCTTTTTCATTCAGTGAAAATGGTTGACAACCAGGAACTATAAAGCTGTTCCTCCCACAATGCTATTAAATGTCTTAGAAATACTTTAAAGATAGTCTGTAAGATTTGTTTGCTATATGCATAGTATTGTTTTGCCCTTTTAGTAAATGTGTCAGTCATCATCCAGTTTCATTGATTTGACATTTGACTGTAAAGCACAGTTTGCAGGTCATACAGATTTGAAATGAGGGTCAATAAACGATATTAAAAATAAATTTTGTGTTCTAAGTGAATTGTTCCTCTAAAACCAGATTTGGTCATGACATGCACACTCTCACTGTGCGCTCCTGTGCCTCTTGTAATTATTGAAGTGGATTACCAAAACACTTGTAATGCAGTAATAGGTTTTCCATGTTGAACACAGAGCCTCTGGAGACCAGGAGGCTCTATCATAGATACCCTGACAAAGAACAGATGTGAGAAACCTTAACACACACACACAGTGTCATACAGTTTCCTACGTGTCCAATCGATAGCTTTCTGACACAGGGGAGTGGTCACACACTGATTTGTTCATCTTCAATGACAGTCCTGATATGATAAAAAAAAATATTCCCAGACATTTTTTTCAAACGTGCCAAACTGCGTCTCCTTAACTCTGCTGTGACGCTAATCAATGAACTGGTCCATCTAGGAAAGTTTTCAGGAAAATATCAGAGCACTTAAGATATTTGACATTCCGATTATGCTTTGCCACATCGATTGCCTGACAGATATGGACTTTCTTGAACAAAATGCTATTTGAAAGTGAAAGTGATAAGAAAAGCCATTCATGCTGGCTTTTAGAACCACGTACCTCATTCCGTAGTTCCCTATTGACCGGTTCAGCTCGCGATATCCAGTCTACCAAATGATCTTTTCATTATTTACTCAATAAACTAGTGAGTCCATTCATCAAGCGTTTTGTTGGACATTTATTTAGATGGAAAAATATGAGCATTGAATCAAAATTTGTCAGAGTTGGATTAATGGTTAGAGCAGATGTGGAAATCGAAGTAGAGGAAAGGAACTTAATATTAAGAGCAGAAACTGACTAAAAACTAAAAAGGATTTATTTGTTTACTGCTCTACATATGACTGTAATAAGGAGCCATAAATGTGTCTGTTGGTGTGGATCTACAGAAGTATCTGTGATCATTGGCAGTATGATTCTTCAGACATCATATTGATTCATAATCACTTGTGTTAGACTTCATAACTAGACAGTGTACATCTGTTTCTTCAGTACAAACTTGTTAGTGTGTTATAGGCAGTTGCTTAGGGGCCCAAGACAAATCTTTGTGTTGTTCTTGTGTCTATATATGTTTTGGTAGGTCTGTTTGATTGTTGTTTTTTCACATCAAGTAAAATTGATTGAAAATTTTGTTTACAAAAGTAATAGTTCTCCTTAATAAGTCACATGATTCTATATACGATTTGTGTTCATGGCACAAATTGCTCAGGGCAAGTGACTGATGTGTTGAAGCTATAAACAACAAAATACATAATGATTCAAGTTAAATGGTGGTTTATGTCTTTGAACTCATCGGGTGTGTGACTGAAGTGAAAGCATGCAGTCTGTATTTCCATCAGCCTCAGAAAGATGCTTGAGTAATTTTTGTTAACATTCAAAGCTAACTATGAGTAGCGGTAATATAATGCACCACTGGTATGTCACTAAATGACATAACAATTAATTGTTACAGGTTTAAATGTTAATTCTAGACCCCTTAGACCCACCTGAACAGCACCTGAAGTTCAAGCATTCATGGAGTGCGAAATGATCCAGACAAGCAAATCTCTGTCTCCCCCACAAAGCTAGTTTAAAAGCATTCAGTTCCTCTGAAAACCAAAAAAAGCGGGAGCGATAGAGAGCAAAGCACTTTTCTACCACCATTTGTACTGAGTGAAGTTTCTTTGGAGTCTCCTTGAGACAAGTGACCAGAGCAGTCCAGAGTGAAGGCCTTATCAGTCACCCACACAATGGTGCCACCCCATGAATTATATTGCTGGTGGTGGGGTTGGAGGGGTGGGGGCAGTCATGGAGGGGCCTTGTGCAAACTGACCGCATTGTGGACCATCTGGGTGACAATAAACACCTCCCCATTCTCTTTCCTCTATCATTCAAGGCCAAGATAGCAGATCTGGACCTAAACTATAGCTCACTATCAGTACTATCACTGCCTGACCTAGCAAAGAGATGGAGGTGAGACTCAAGGATATCTCGCAGTGGAGGGGCAGGGGGAAGCGGGGGTGTTAAGGAAGTGATTATAGCCATTCTGTTGAAGATGGAGGTGTTTTGTGTGGAGCGGAGGACGTGGCTGCAACTGATAAAGCAGAAATGGGCACAACATGCTCATATTTAAAGCTCATCGTTTTAGATAATATTGAGGTAGATTAATGGCTTGAAAGTAATTGTTGTTGACTAGTTTTCAGTATGTATAGGAAAATGAGATTTTAAATCTGGGAATACAATTGTATATTATGTTAAATTAATATAAAATATTTTCTAGTTACTTTAAAAAATAATGTGCCATTGTTAAAGGAATAGTTTACCCTAAAATAATATGTTTTTCATCTTATGGAAAATTATATGCTGATAATATAACTTGTGAACTCAATGAATATATCACAGTAAACAAACATTTAAAAGGCAAGTTTATGTGCAGATTAACCAATGGAATAAGATAAGAGTAAAACTAAAATAAAGCTTTTTATTGGTAATTGTTCTATTGTTTTTGTTATTAACTTTATTTTTTTATGGCTTTGATCAATTTCAGATTTACAGTACAGTGATAAAGTGTGCAAGCCACATGTATAGGAAACTTGAATGAGTGAGAGAGAGAGAGAAAGAGAGAAAGAAAGAAAGAGAGCGAGCGAGAGAAAGACAGGTCGATGGAGTCATGTCTGCATGGATGTATTGTTTTCTTTTTGCCACAAGCTGACAGCATCACTTAATCCTGAGATGATGTGTCGATGTGCGCTGATCATGTTCAATGAAGATCAACAATTAAGACCCCTGTGATGAAAGGCGAGATCAATCAAACTGATAGTTTGCTGCTGACCACAACACCCCCCCCACCCCCCAAAATGAATTATGAAGACTATGGAAGCATAGAAAATGTTTGGTGCTCTGAGCTGAAGTTTTAAATAACACAGAAACTGAGATTTTTCTTGTTTTTTTGTGAAGCGTAGAAACAGAATGATTTCATGTGGGTATATTATAAGATTGAGCATGTTAAACTGTAGAGGCTGGCTGTGGGGAAAACTCAATACTTGAGAGTCAGCAGTAAATCTGGGCTTATACAGCTATACAGTCAAAAATATATTCATTCAGACACCTCAGTGAGTGCATTCTGCCTTTTCAAATTTAGATACCCCGGTAATCCAGTTTGGTTGTACTGATACAATCGCAATAATAGAATAACCAGCAATCCCGCTCCAGTTTATGACCGTTTCCACTGAAATCCGGTCCCAAGAGGCTAAAACCTTAAAATGAATCCTGTAAAAATATACACACAGTATGTGCTTTCCCAGCCCTCATCGTCTGTCGTTTTGACTGTGTCCTTCAGATTTATTCAAACACTTGACTGCCGCTTCTAAACTCTGCATTCATATCCTCTTTTATTTAAACCAGAGACCGGGAGAGGAGTTGTGTGTGAGTAATCCAAATGGCTTGTGTCACCAGAGTCTGAATGCAATATCAGGTCTGTTATTATAGCAGTGGCCCTCAGGAGAGAGTGAACTGGACCAGTCTGCATTAGAAGCATTAATGTTGCTCCTCATTCAGCTCTGACTGCGGAGCTTGTCGTGCCCTGCTGACAATCGAATTGTTTTGGGCCTGTAAATGAGAGTAAACTCTATTAGTAAAGGTTTTATGGGGCTAAATTCACCTCTCTAGTCTCCAAGCCGCTGTTACTATGGTTTATTTTAGTAGTAGCGGTGGTACCCAAGGCGCTATGTGTTGTATGCTATGCTTTTTCAAGGAGTTTAAGTGTGTGTATGTGTGTGTAGAGGGAGATGGTTTGGTTGGGGGTAGATTCCTGCTTTTGTTGAAAACAAACAAACATAAGGTAGTAAGTTGAGGTTCAATTTGTTAATATTAGTTTGTGCTGTAGATATTAAACTACAGTGATCATTTTTTTTGCATAATTTATAATCTTGGCTAGTGTAAAAACCCATTGTTTCTTAATTACGTTTTGTTTACAATGCATAAACTAATTCTAATTTGAAAATGTGGAAGACATTTACTGTATATAAAATGGACACCATTTATTAATCTTGGTAAATAGTAAAGTATTGTTCATTATTATTTCATTGCATTAACTAATGGGAGATTAGGAAGTTAAACTTTGTTTGTAAAGTGTTATCATAATTACAAAGATTTCTGGGCTCTTGTCTACATGTTTTTGTGTAACTATGTCTTTTAGAAAAGTAGTTTACAATGTGTCCACATTGTGGGCTCCACGTTTGTGAGCATGAGCGTACTAATTTGTGTTAAGTTGTTAATGCACCGCTGATGATGCCTGACAGGAAAACCAAACGAAGCAAAGAACACACGTCATCGCTGACCAAAAAAAGAGGAATAACAAAGAAAATGAAAGCAAATTTAAAGAACTGAATGCAAAGCATAAACACTGGAGTTTAATTTGGTACCCTGAGGGTGCTCATGTTGTGTGACAGGGGTTCACATGTAATCACTGTAAAAGCAGAAGTGTTAGTTACACCCCACTGTTCCGCTGCCATGCCCCCGCATGGCCTCATTACCCCTCTCACATACAACCATTAACAGACCATCCTCCTGCGCTCCTGTCTGTCTCAACTCTGTCTCTGTCCAAACATGCCACACTGAAGTCATTTCACTTAAGTGAATATGACTAACTGATTTTTAAAAATATTTTTAGTGTTTTTATTTCATGTAGTTGCCATTTCGTTTTTGTTGCACAATGGCTTTTTTTTATTGTTTTTATATGTTTTAGTGTCATTTTAAGTTTTGGTAATATAATTAATAAGTTAAATCAACATAACATTGACAGTTATTTTTATCTAAAATAAGCAAAACTTATTGAATTTCAAGCCCTTTTTCACAGCCATGAATTCGCATCTGGCAAATGCTATAAAAAGGTGTGTTTACAATTTTTTAAACTCAAGGCATCTGCTGTTTGTAGATTTTTGAGCTGATGTAAAACACGATTGTCATGACAACAACAGAACCAAAGCTATCATAGTTTATGGGGTGAGGAGAACATCTTTTATGAAGGTTTTTGTGACATTATATTTTGACAAATCTGCTTTAAGTTTGCAGTGTCTTCTAAAGACACAAACATGTCTTATCTGACAATTTCACCATGGTAAGATTATCTATTTTGTTTGTTTAGTTTTCATATATTTTGTGCTAGTTTTTTTTTTTCGGTTTTAGTCTATTATAATCACCCTGGCTTTCTTTCTTTCTTTCTTTCTTTCTTAATTTTTGTTTGTGACGTAATCTTTATGATAGATCATAAACAAAATATGACGCAAAAATAACATTCATGCTTTTTTAACATCCAGGTGTCCTTATGTTTTCCTTTAAAGTATGAAATCACCAGTTTTCAGCTGTGCAAATAATGCATTGAGAGCAACAGCGTGCTAACTGTTAGCGTGTTAAAGGTACCTCTGCTGTTTGGTGCACAGGTGTGAAGATCATGATCAAACTTGAAGGGCACGTAAAAAGAGCTGATAAATGCTGTGTGATTTATCAGTACACACTGTGAGAAATCCACAGCGGAGATTGTGTTGTTATCTAAAGCAGGGGTAAGAGTCTGGAGTACAGGGGTCTTTATGGCCCCTCTAGCTTACTGACCACAGGCCATTAACTTACAGGGAGAGGCTGGAGCCCGAGCAGCTGAGCACGGAGAGCATTAAAACCGTGACCCCAACGGGACCACCTTATTACTCCTGCACATTATGTCCCCCACTGCGATCCTTCTATTAAGTGACTTCAGCGGGAAGAGAAGCACAAGGTGAAAAGAGAGTGTGTGTGTTGATGGTTGTGTGTTTGGAAAGATGGGACTGAAGATGTTTTAGGTGAGATCTGGACCAAAAAAAAGAGGTTTTGGTCAGGTGATTTATTGGATGTGTCTGCTTGTCTAAGGCTGCTTGGAGAGCAGATGTGGAGTGGATGGACAGCGTCTGAGGGGAGGCGTACAGAGGAAGTTCATGTGACATGGATAAAGATTCACACAGTGGCTTACCTGACCTGGGAAATGCTCCTGGGAGGAAAAAGTTGCTCCGAAGGGTCTGAGGGAGTGTGACAGTTTATGTGTGTGAGAGAGTGTGACAGTTTATGTGTGTGAGAGAGTGTGACAGTTTGTGTGTGTGAGAGAGAGTGTGACTGTGTGTGTGTGTGAGAGAGAGAGAGAGAGTGTGTTTGTGTGTGAGAGAGTGTGACTGTGTGTGTGTCTGTGAGAGAGAGAGACTGTGTTTGTGTGTGCGCATGTGTGTAAGAGAGAGGAAGTGGAAGTTGATTTACTTTAAGAGCAGCATCATACTTTACAGACCGTCCTGTAAAGCCTCGCATGTTACAGGTCTCCAGAGGGACATCATCTAAAAATGTGCAGCTCTCATTGCCAAAATGTTGGAGCGGTCAGACCAGCACAGATTACATTCCTCAACTCTATACTCTACACTGAATTAAACCCATCACAATAATATCAGCATTCATCTATTTAATTTCATAGTGTGCAGAGGTCCATATATTTATTATGAAAAGCAATCCACTTAAATCCACTTTATAAATACATGTACTTACAAGCAGGGTAGGCCAGAAACATTTTTTGTTATGTCATTTGAAAGTGATGGCAATCACTAAGCAAAGTGGTATAAATATATTTATATATCTTCTGTGGAAGATATATTGTGATTGGACATACATTTTTTGTCCAATCACTGCATTCAGTCCGAATACAATGATAGGGTTTCTTACTTTCCTGTAAATGTGTGAATGTATTTGTTTTTGTTATTTGTGGCTTTAAAAAGAATTCTAAACGGAGAGTTGGATGTTAGCTAGCTTGCTATTTTTAGCCTGTCCATCCATTTAAAAGATGTCAAAAGTGACTTACAAGATGAGGAAAACAATTAAGAAAATTCAGAAGCGGCAGAGGCTGTAATTTCAAATTTAAAGGAAATTCAAAAAGAAGAAACAAAAACCCTGCTGAAATTAATTTTAAGACAGAAAAAATATGGACAGAAAGATGGATGGATGGACACAGTATACATAGATCACAAATGAGTAACTAGAATGACTCATTACTGTGGACTGCTGGTTGTTTATAATGTAACAATCAACAGAAATTATGCCTAAAGTAATGTTTGACAATTAAATTATCCTCTCTCCGTTTTTCTAGTGGACAGTTTGTAATTTCAACCGCCCATCCTGTCTGAATGACTGGGAAGCGGGTGACGAGTCACAGTGTTCTGGGCATGTGCCAATTTTTGCCCAACTTCTTAATCAAGTCTGTGATGTCAGGATCGCTTTGTCTCTCTCATGTTAATTCAGCTGGTAATGGAAGCTGAAGTTGCAAATGTCCAACAGCTCGAGAACACCGGTACAAGCCGTCAGAAATGTGCACGCATCAAAACAGAAACATGAGGATGTGAGACAGTGAGGCTCTCAAGTCAAAGTGTTTATCTGGCTTGATCATCAACAAGGAGAAAAGCTATTTGGAGTCTTAATGCAAATTATCTTTGCCAGGTTTTCATGCACATATTCATTGTGTTGTTTTAATGAATAGGTGCAGTAGTTCAGTAGTTGTAGTTGTTTGTGTTGTGGTACATTTTTAAGAAATTTGCATTGCTAAGAAACTTTAATGGGAAAACAAATATTTGCAATTACAAGTGGCTGGGACTAAGCAAATTTAGATGCCACAAAACAGCTTCACCTTTGTTTACAAACAATTGTGCAACATTTTTTTAGATTATATAAGATTGTATAAATCATTTCTTGGTTTTGCATTCAGAATCCATGTGTGCCAGTTTTAATTGGCATGAAGTTTCTGGTGTACAGCAGTTAAGTCTATGTAATGGTAAAGCTGCGTGTGTGTGTGTGCGCGCGTGTGTGCGCGCACGTGCATTGCAGACAGTGTGTAGGTACTTTAGTTTTACTGCTGCTCTGATTTCTATAGGTCTCATGGGTGAAGGCCAATGTCACGGACGTTTCACAAGCACAGCTGATTTATAGTGCAGTCGGTGGCTTTTTTTAAACCACGGCCAGACAAATCTGTGTTTTCCCCAGCTTTTAGGGTTTACGGCCCCCTCCAAACCTGACCTCGGCCCTTCCCCGGCCCCACTGTCAACATCCTACTGTTCAAGTTACAGCTCTGTTGGTTTGCCCTATACACCGCCTGTTTGTAAAACATACTCTATTGCCCTGTAGTCAGTGGGTAAGTAGTAATCTTTTACCCTCACGTTTTCAGACAGAACATTTTAGCTGTTGCTTTGTCACATGCTGCAACACAACATAATACACAGTGATAATTAGCGTACCTCAAATTAAAAATGTTTTACTGTGAGTGACTTGTGTCAGAGGGATCTTTAGAGACAGGAAGTGATTCAGTTATCTGTTAAAAAGATAAACACAGGGGCCCCTTCATTAACCTAATGAAGACAGAGTATACTGTGAGATCTAAAGTCAATTAACAATATTTTAAAAAGGAAGCAAGAATTGAATAAAATCAGGTGTTACAGGCCCCAAAAGAAAATTACTATGTAGATAGAGAAAGAGAGAGAGAGTTTCTTCAGGTCTAAACAAATGGTTTGATAGCCTCCGGTTCAAGCCGGTTGACATCTACCCTCTGCGTGAACTTTCCTCCTCCTCTCATAGACCAACAAGCTTTCATTAATTATAATTAACTGCACGCAGTCTGTGTATCTGTAGTAATCTTGAGCAGAGAGAGAAAGAGAGAAACCTCTTTAATCAGGGAGAGCACTAACCTTTGGCCACTCTTTCAGATGCACTAACTGAGGTTTGGGCCTGTGCTTTTGAGGTTGTGGAAGGCGTGAGGCCTCTGAACAGGACCTGAGAGAAGGCAGATTGTGCTGGCTGTTCTACTGCCTGCAAAGCTATTAGAGGGGCAAGGCTAAGAGGAAAAGAGAAAAATAGTTAGATATATACAGGTCCTTTTCAGAAAATTAGCATATTGTGATAGTTCATTTTTTTCTGTAATGTACTGATAAACATTAGACTTTCATATATTTTAGATTCATTACACACAACTGAAGTAGTTCAAGCCTTTTTATTGTTTTAATATTGATGATTTTGTTCCCAGAGTGCTGTATCAAGGCACCTCAGTGGGAAGTCTGTGGGAAGGAAAAAGTGTGGCAGAAAACGCTGCACAACGAGAAGAGGTGACCGGACCCTG
>JBAJNP010011641.1:0-14483 GCA_036877545.1 Yasuhikotakia modesta | reverse complement strand
GTCTTGTGAGGACTCTTCCTCACTAAATATAAAGAGCCATTAATTGGCCGAATCAAGTTTTCTTCAAATCTAATGTTGTACACATTGGTGTGCGAGTCACGTTTATGTTGGGCGACAGAAAGTATAATTAGCAATATATAAAAAATCTATGGAAGTCTATGGAATAACCTTGCTACTGTACTGTATGGTGTGTAGTATAATGTGTGTGTGATGTCACCATTGCCTAAAGCTATTCAGTTTTGAATGTAAGTTAATGCTCAAGTATTTGATCAAAATGAAATATTTACCTTTTGCAGAAGTCATATTTATTAATGTTCCTGCTTAACCAAGTTAGCAGTTAAAATACTGTAATCTAGTCCTGCTACTAGAATAAAGAGTTTCCCCCACGAATTGGAAAAAGGGCATCTGCTGATCTGACTGTTTTGTGTTGTTGGGGGAGGGTTTGGGAGGGGAACAGGTTGTCTTGTCGTGCTGTTGCATGCTGGCATGCTGAAGCACAAGTTGGAATACATCCCTTGTTGCCCTGCCGTAATGTTGCCAGGAACTGCGATTATAGTCTTCCTTTGCCAGTGTCAGGTCTCTGATATCTCCACGCTCTCACATACACCATCACAACCAACTTACAGTCAACATCTACAGTTCCTGTAATGTTCTCATGTTCCTCAGCTTATGTTTTTATTTAGATTCATCCGTTCATATTATTTTCACCCTCCTATTATCTTTGGGGTCAATTTGACCCATTTAATTTTTAATGTCTCTAAATGCATGGTTGGCATACTTTTTTAACTTGTTATTTAATGGCTATTTAGGGAGTCAACAAATAAACAAAGTACTTGACACACAAACTTGTCTAAAAATCATATTCTGAAGGTTTAAATTGCTGGGGTCTTTAAATTGAGGGTAGTAGGAGGGTTTAACAATAAATATTTGCTGGCCTCTGTTTTTGTCATTCACATCACTACAGTTGTAAAGATGTTTTTAAAACTGAGTGTCCGGCTGTGTCAGAAAGTTTGCTTAGAAGCAGATGCAAGTTTTGTGTATGGACTCACGATTAAATGCAAACTCAGATCTGCATCCAACTCTGGGATAAAACAGAAAAAATGAGATGACTCATGCAGTATGAGGAGGATTTTGAAAAATGATGAAAAACATTCTTACCTAAATGCTTTCACATTTTAGAGGGCGCTTCATCACTCAGTCCAGTGCGTTTTTATAGTGCTTTTTATAACACATATATTGTTTTAAAGCAGTTTTAGCGAAGTGTCTTACAAAAGTGACAGCGAAGTGCCTTACAAACCTGCCAGAAGGCAGGCTAGAAGTCTGCTAGAAGTTTCTGTGCACCCAGCAGTGCTAAGACTATGATTTTTTTATCTGTGCTACGAGTTTCTCAGCAGGTTGTGTGATTTATATCTGTTGTGTTACTATTGTCAGATACTGGCAGAAATTAACCAGCAAGCACTTAACAGGTAATAAAAACTTACATATTACAACTGAAGAGTTTAAAGTGTTAAAAATGGTAGCGTTTTAAAATTGTTTCTACAATAATAATGATGTATTGAAATATATCAAAACATTGAACATAAATATGCATAACGAAGACAGATGTAATGTATTTTTAGATAGATAATATGTGAAGTATATTAAAAACAGATGTTGATAATAACTATGATAACTATAATAACTTTAAATGCTCAGTCAGAGAAAAAGTGTATATACATTATATATAGAGATCACAGATGTATTTACAGTGAGGATATGATGATATAGTCTTTACCCGTTTTGTACTTTGCTGTAGCATTAAACACAGTTTTGCTTTATTAATAGTGAGTTGCGCAGAAATGCTGCATCTCGTTTATGCTGCAGTTTAACGCCGCTGTGTGTAAAATAACAACTTTGCATCTTTGACTAGTTAAGTTTTACTACTTTCAGTTTTGCAATAAGCGAGAAGTTAGAGACGCGCATTTCACCGCGCATGCGCACTGCACGGAGCGGCGAGGAGGCAGCGCTGATAATAAATTACAGTCTGAAAGGCAAAAGATTAATTTTATTTATTAATCTGTGTGGATTAATGTGTAAATTCTGTCCTGATGTTGTAGTGAATTGATGTTGGTGGGAGTTTAAAGCATCGTGCAGGTGGACATTGCAGGAGTTGTTAATATTGTGCCTGATCTTGTTCCGGAAGTAAATCGCGTTATACAGTTTAACGGGCTGAAGTATAATATGAAGTATAATAGCGATTAACTGATGCATTGAAAATTATTGTCAATTATTGTATTATTATTAATTGTATAATATTGTTTATTCTTGCATTAGTTGTTTATTGAATATTGCAGCTGTGTCTGTTTGACATAAACATCATCATTGAGGTTTTTTTTACATCGTTGAGTCCAAAATATTTTGACAGGCTTGTCAAAAGATGAAGCTAATTTTACATTTTTGTATTTCTTGTGTGAATTCTGAGATAAAATAAATAATCTTTTACCAAGTTTGTATAAATTACATTAACATTAACAAATTAACTAGCAACTACGGTAGCGGCAGTTGGTGTGAGAATATTTGCATGATGTTAATAGTTTGGCATTTATGCTAAGTTAATAAATACATGAACATTATCTGTTGCTAGGTTGCTATTTTCAACTGCTGCCATTGCAAGATACTGTATTAGTGTCCCTGCATGCAAATGGTGTTTGTGTGATGGTGTGCAGGGGGGATGCCTTCTCCCAGGCAAAGCCCTGTGGAGGACAAGAAGATGTTGAGCACTGAGGGACGATCCAACAACAACATGGCCACAGACGCCACCACCACCAACCTGCTGGCCTCTGTTAAAGAGCAGGTATATTATCACAACCTTGTGCCTATATAGCAGCTAGTGACCTATTGTCGTTATTCATGCTCATGTAAAATTCATGGTGAGAACACAAATACTAAGACTGATATTTTATTAACTGACTAATCTGAAGAGCGGATCATTTTGTTATCTCTGTTTGTTTACTCAGTGAGTTTTCTCACATCCGCTTTGATGCAAAGATCTTTAAATTGGTTCCCCATTTAAGCCATAAAAATAATGTCATGAAAGTCACACGTTAATTCTTTGTGGCATTGATAACATGCAGTAACATTGTCAATCTGTGTTTAAATTCAACTAATCGACCCGTTGACTGACTGAACGTGTTTCACTGAAAACAGCAGGATTGATTTTGCCGGTTTGTGTTTGTATTTGTCGATGGAGACGTCTTGTGTTTTCTCTCTGTTGGACAGATTTAGGACACAGGCAATATTGTGACTCCAAACAAAAGGTTGAATAGCAGAGGACTGGTACAGCTGGTAGCTCACAGCGTGGCACAAAACAGCTACTGTCTGCCTGTCTCGCCTTAAGAACAACACTCAACTGTCTCTCTGTTTATTTATTTATTGCCTTCCAATTGAAATGATACTTGTCGTACTTTCAAAATATGAACTCTGTTTCATAGCAGGTACAGTGATTCAGAATGATTTGTTCAGTGTGTAGCAGTGGAAGCCATTCATGAAAACATGAAGAGACATTGATGTTTCTACTACTTAAAACACTGAGGCAATGCGACAGAAGTGTGCGTGTGTGTTTTAGTGTCTCCTTTAAGGGCAGCTGCATCAACAAGTCTGTATCAGAGTGAGGCAGGCCAACAGCGTAGCCTTCTCGCAAACGCACACACACAGGACATAATAATGGTTGCAAAGAGATAAGATTTAAAATGAAGTCTTTTGGAGCTAAATTATTGTTATAATTGGAAAAGGAAAAGTGATGGACAGTCTGTATGTTATTTCTCGTTTTTTGATGACGCAGAAGTGATTCGTTTGTCTCTCATTTTTTGTGAAGGAGCTCCAGTTTGAGAGACTAACTAGAGAACTGGAGGAAGAAAGACAGATTGTGGCCAATCAGCTGGAGCGATGCAGATTGGGGGCGGAGTCTCCAGATGCTGCGAGTGACAGGTAAGAGAAAAGCTGTGTAAAAAATTCTCAATTAATAAATCCTGTCTATATTCTGAGCTGAATTTTTTTTAGAAATCTGACATAATGTCTATAAATGATGAATTCCTTATGTGTATTTACTCACCCTTATTTGTGTTCTTTGAGACACAAATAGACATTTTGCTGGAAAGCTTAGTTTGTAGACAGACGGACTTTGTTGAAGAAAATATAGGCAGCAATAATTTCAATAAGTTTCTCAGATTGATTTCATATGACTTCATATTAATGTTAGCTGTAGTTTGACAAGCTAGTCAAAAAGAAGTTTAATTACAAACTACTCTTCTGAAAAGTAGTTAGCTACACTACAAGTCACTATCAAAAAGTAGCTAGCTAGTAGTTTCAATGTAGTGAAATGTACATTCTGTTGTATACTACAAATAACTGATTCATTGTTAACAATGATTGTAAAACATTTGGAATTTAAAACAATGTAATTCAATAAAATAATGATTTTAAAGATTGTTGTTATCCAAGAAACACAATACATGATATAGATGCAATACATGCAAAGATAGCAAAGCCATTAAAACACATTCTTCACAGCTGACTGTGTGACCCACCTTATCTCGCTGTAAGACCCCAACTCCAGCCTTACGCAATCATGAGACGATCTCTTCCAGTGAACTAAAGGCCACAAGATATGTGACATAATACATGGTGGTGATGCACAACTTCAGTCTGTGACCTAGTAAAGAAGAAGAGTACAGCTGTGCTAGTCAAAATGTTAAATGAGAAAATGGGTTTAGCTTCTGGAAAAGAGACACTGTTAAAAAGTAACTGAGTTAATGTCAGGCTACTGAAAAGTGTAGTTAGGTTAGTAGCATCGCTATTTGAAATAGGTCTTCCCTGAAACTGTACACAAGTTGTATGGTCTGTTTTTGTGGTGTGTTTTTGTCCCTTTTGAAGCTTGAAGATAACTGGACAGTTTGTTTTTGTACAACAACTGCTTAGATGTTTTGCTAAATCTGTTGTGCTCTCCGCAAGAAAAAAACTAATTGGTTTGGAACAACCGATACATTTTTGCACATTGAACAGTATTGTAGTTTTGCCTACTGTACACACAATTTCTCATCACCGTTGACTTTAGGGTCTGTGCATATAAAGAAACAACAATTGTTAGTATTTGTAAACACCCTGTTGCGTCCTTCCAAACTTTAATTTATGGAAAATTAAACCGTTTATCATTTTACAATAAACACATTCCAGCTTTAGGTTAATATGAAATGTTTTCATTTAATAAATGTTACTGAGCGTTTCTGAAATAGTTGCTGCAAGAATCACTTTGGAAGTAGTTAATGTACAACATTTCATTTTATTTTCAAACTGTTTACAGCTGGTTTTCTCTGCAGTACAGTTGAAATTCACACCATGTAGTGAACTCTCTGTGTTCATATGCTTGTATTCACATGTCAGTTGCTCCATTTGTTTTTGAGTCTGAGAGTGTCGGCACCATTTTTCCAGATGGTCTTTGCTGTTGGGTGTTTTTTTTACCAAGGAAGCCCATTTGTGCACTTCTGCTACCAGCATTGAGATCCACTGAGGCCTGTTACTGTTGCTGTTTCCTTATGTGTATTCCTACTGTCCAACTCTACCCATCTCGGCTGTCACTTTATACTGATCACTGGTAACCTTTGACCCCTGCACCACAGGCGGCGATGTTCTGCGGCAGACGTGTGTAGACGCTGGTCTGCTGTTTTAAGACAGTTTGGTTCCTCAGTTCCTCCAAATGCAGGAGTCACTTAATTTCATGAGATGGCTTCTAAAATTTGTGTCAGACAGATAAATGGTGACTGTAACACCATGATTGGTGTTCACCGTTAATGAGTCCATGTTCCTGGTCAAACTGAGCAGTTTCTTGGTCCTCATTCACGTATCGGAGGATGACATGCATCGTGTGTCTCATTGTTTCTTTTGTTTCCTCCAGCTCTTCTGAGAAGTCTCTTCTGTGGAGATCAGCAGGTATTATGTTTTTGTTTTCATCTGTTGTAAATAAGACTAGACAGAACTGTGGTACCTCAGACGGCTGCGGTCACATGTGTACAGCTCAGGGTGATGAAAGTTCACATCTCACTGGTCTGTATTTAAGGCTCTCGGCTGCATTTATAAGCTGTTTGTGCTGCTTTGATGAATTGAACTTTGCTGAACTGTTTTTAGTCGCTGCCACTGTAACTATATTTCTGTTTATTGTCCATTGAACAACTGTCCATTGAGAAGCAACTGTTTGTTGTCAGATTGAACAATATAAACGCATATTTAGGTCAGACTGTTCTGAGCAATATCTGATATACTTTGGTCATGTCTGACAGTTACATCTGAGCAATCAGACAAAATGAATTGCAAAGGCAATAAATCACAACGCAAATCACACTAAAGAAAACAAAAATTTCACTCTGTGACAAATAACTTTAAATATACAGAAACTCTTGGCTAACATTATACAGTGTCCATCATTATTTATTATATCTAGATGCAGGATTTTTAACCTAGGAATGTTCTAAAATTAAAATCTCACTTACGTCTCAACAGAATCCTCAGGCGCGGGTGTATCCAAGCCATCGGATGGTTGCCCCTCGCCTACGTTTGGGGTCAGAGGTCAGGGGTTACTGTACTCCCCTGAACTGGAGCAAATCTCCCTGCGTGAAAGTGAGGGTCCGTTCATTCACACTCAGATTGTTCGCTGTTTCTGAAAAACTCTTAATGAATGTTAATGGTTAATACAACATACATACGCTTTCTCAACAGCATCTGTGGCCTGCTGTCCATTAGCACAGAAACTATTGTTGACTCATCGCTCAGTTTGTAAAAAACTGTATGTTTACAAATATACAGTTACAGGATTGGTTGTATATGGGGAGGCGAAGTTTTGTTAAAAGTCCCAGAGTTTCATCATTTTATTCCAACGAATCAACAATGACTGTAACTGTTACAGACATTTTCTATATGTGGTGTTAACAGTTTTCTATATGGACTTCTATAGGGCCTTAAAACATGTTTTTCTCAGCCTCTGTGTTGCTAAACATTTTATTGTAAAGATAAATTATACGATGAGGTTAATACAGTACAGTTACAGTTTGAAGATTGCAGCCTGAAATGTACTTTTTCTCATAACTTTAATATTCTAATTAAGCTAATGTCCATGATTAATTATCACCTTAAGCATATAATTTTAGATATGACACTTATTTTTGTGCTTTACAGATATCACAGATTTATATCAGCAGTTACTTTACTGACATGTGTGTCCTGAAAACTAATAGAGCTTTAAATGAATCCTTGATTTAGCAAAATGTAATTGTGAATCTTGTCAGATTAACAGTTTTGACCTTTATTAAAGAAAAATACTATTTAAAATATAAAGCATATAATATATACCAATAAAGCTAACAGTCTAACAATCATTTATTTGATCTAAAATAAATTTAAATATACAACAAAATCAAACTCTGCTGCTAAATAGTACAATAAAGACAGGCAAATATATAAAATACAGAGGTGATGTTAGCCTAGTATCGACTGTAGCCGCTAAAGCAGAGCTGATATTGTGTGTCTGAGTGCAGTTATTAAACAACAGTTTAAACTTTCAGTAACAGTTTTGTCTGCGTGTCTCTGTGATTGTTGGTTGACCTGGTTTCCAGCTAATCTAAAATGTAACAGTAGTTTCATCACTGAAGACACTCATGATAAAGAATTGATGACAACGAAAAGATTTATTGCGTCAACTTGTGCCATCAATTTTTAAACATCTGATTCTTTGGACTGGCTGTTCTTGTCACACAATTGATTGAGTTATTCAGCTAGGTGTTTGTTAAGCTGAATATTTTCTTCTTACAGTCATATTGTAAGTTTTGCCAAAGTATGAATAACAAAAGATATTGTGAGAGACAAGGGATTCTCCACTGGATGAGAAAAATTGGATATTGAAAGATAATAATAAAAAACAATTATAAACCGATTGAAAACAGATGGATTAGTCAATGGAACTTCTTTGATAAATGACAGAAGGACACAGATACTATCTGAAAACGAATGTGCTATTAAACCAATAATATTTCATACAGAAAATATCTTGTACTATCTCTATATTTTTATTTCCTGTTTGCTCAGGATCCGCGGCTAACTCACGCAGCTCTACTCAAATGAATTCCTATTCTGATAGCGGATACCAGGAAGTGAGTGGTTACTTTAGCAACACGGTGACACCCAGGCGCTCTGAGGGGAGGTCCCAGTCAACTAGCTCCGCCCCTAGTGGAAGCCCCACCCTTGCCATGAGCTCCAGGGCTGAAGGACAGGCCTCAGCGCAGGTATACACACACAATTTATGACCTCCCTATCAGCTTGGTGTGTATTTATGCTTTATATTGTGTATTTGTATGTAATGTTTTTTCAGTTGGGAGGAAGTGGGCGTGTCATGAGGCGTGTCAGTTCTGTTCCCTCTCGTGCTCCTTCCCCATTGTACACTCCCTCCCCCCCGGCATCTCGCCAGCCCCTGCGGGCATCTCTGGGAAGCCCCTATGGCTCGCCCATAGTCTCAGAGCCCCGCCCCCTTCCTAGCATATTTCCGGGCACCTCCTTGCCTCCTTCTTCTAGCCACGCCCCTGACCCGGTCCACTCCACCTACTTATCGCGCCATGGCAACGGAGCGGGGTCAGAGCCCGGGTCGTCACCAACTTTCTTGCGGTCCGGTATGACGGCTCAGCCTCAGCAGTACGGAACCCTGGGGAAGCATGAGGCACATGCTTATGATAGCACTCACTCTTCATTTGGGTCACGGGCCTATGACATCTTTGAGAGGATGGTTCTTTCAAGACCGGATAGTCTTACAGGTGGGTTCTAAGACACTGTCCTATCACATGTTTATTTCTCATGTTAACACCTTTTTGTGACCCACACCCCCCTAAAAATATAACAACAGCCCTTGAAAACGTCAAACATTGTGGTAGTGAGTTTTGTGTGAGAAAGCATCACTAGTTCAAGAGTCTAGTTCACTTTCTGATGCATAAAACTTCATGCCGTGACGTTTAAGTCCATTAAACGATTTGCTTTTCCATCCTGACCGAACCAGAACTGTATCAAACCCAGTTTCCACACCACTCTTCAAAAGTTGTGGATTTAGGGACACAGATTTTAATGCGTGAAACTTTCTTAGCGTTGTATCTGCTTTATATTATATAAGGATTTTCATGTGTGTGCCTGTGTTTGGATCGTACAATCTCATTTAAAAAAATTAATTTAGCTTTTTTGATTTGATCTGTTGTGTTTCCAAAAAACATATTTAGTGCTTCTGAAATGTTTATGAGGAGGGCCATAAGTTTGCAGGTGAAGGTATGCCACAGGAAGGCAGACACAAATTGGTTATCGTAAAAGTATGAAAAAGCATCAATGTAATTGCTTCTATTTTGAATGATCATAACCCAGTATGCAATTTCGATTATAAGACGCTGTGTGTGTGAGTTTCTGAATCAAATGTGTCACAATGCATTAAAACAGAGACTTTGGTATATTGTCTCAAAATCTTATTACAGTCTCAATTTCATCTGAACATTCACAAAATTGAAGCTCCAGAGATATTGTGTGTGAGAGTGTGTGTGTGTGAGAGAGAAAGTGTGTGTGTGAGAGAGATAAAGTGTGTGTGTGTGTGTGTGTGAGAGAGAGAGAGAAAGTGTGTGTGTGTGTGTGCTGTACTGTTTTGAGGATTACTCTAAAGATAATCTCACTTTCTGTGGGATGTGTCCTCAGATGTGCCCCACTACCCCATTTGTATTTTTTCTATGAGGATCACGCGTGTGTAAAACCTTTGAAACGCTTTTAGCTCCCGGCCCTTCTGAAAGAACGGAATTTAAAGATTCACGAAGAGATCAGAAATTCATTCAGACTCAGTGAATTCTCCACAGTGTTGAGCTGTACATTATCTGAAGAAATTAAACTTGGTTGCACAAAGAATTTTCCTCTGCATTCACTAATAAGCACATAATGTCAGAACTAGCGTTCCCGGGGTTTCTCAGTAGTTTTAATAATTATTCTCCAGGAGCCGTCTAATTGGGTTTGTGATGTGGGGTAGACGTTTATGAGCAAATCGCTTATAGCCTGTTTGCCATTTGAAACGATGCCTGGGAGAAAGGGTGAGATTATGCTAAAGGCCTTTTGCTAATTCAGCTAAAGTGCACAATTAATTATGCACATGACTGGCTTTGTCACACAGTGGTCATGTGACATCCACACGACCAACCACAGCCCATCTTAAAACGTGTCTTTGTTGGGGACAACATTATTAATTTGGACCAAATTATTATTTGGTCTTGCAAGGATTTGAGGAGGACTTTGGTTTCAGACTGAAATCTAACGTTTTTTGCAGATCTCCTCTGCAGAAAACTGTTGACTTGAGATTGTTAGCACCTTTTTCCCTGGCAGAAACATTTGCTTAAAAAATTTGTTTTTATTTATAGTCATTTTTATCTGTGAGAAACAACTACATATTTATTCAACTAGAAGATATTCATTAAACCTGTTTTCCCATAGGCAGAAGATATCAAGCATAGTTCAGTATCACCTCACAAATACAAGTAAATGTGGGAAAGACAGGGAAGGGTTAATTATAGCCGATTATTTTCATCTCATCTTTAAGACTCAAGACCATCATTTGCTTCATGTAAAACAATCAAACACCTTCAGTCTCGGTTTGTACAGCCATTAGACTAAACAACAGCACTGAAATATTTAACCTGGTTTAACCTTGTTTTTACCAGTGTTTACAGTTGTCCAGCAAGATCTTGGTTAACTAGTTTTAACAGGAAAACAGTTCTCAGTGACCCGTCCAGTTTTACTGTTGACAGGCCAGGTCAACCCACCCTGGCGACGAACACACACACACACAGATAAAAACATTACAGCAAGCACACAAGAGGAGAAAATAGATGCATCATGTCATGAGATTGACTGTGTCTCTCTGATCCTAATCCAGGCCTGCAGACCTCTTACAGCCAGAATAGCCAGTTAGGACAGGAGTCCCGCTCCCCCGAGTGCCACATCACACCCATGTATGAGGACAGAGCCTTCCAGAACCCTCTGTACCAGAGCCCCACTCACGGCTCCCAGAGCACCGCCTCCAAAAACAATACAGGTATCTGCTGCATTCCCTTCACGCACACACAGAGCATGAATTGCTCACCGGTTGCTCTTTCATGGCTCAGAAGGCATCATTAAGTTCTCAGCTGTGTTCTTGAGAATTTGAGAATCGCTTTTGATGTTTCTCCTAAAATTTTATAGGTTAGACTCATAAAACAGATCATTTGAAGTGTGTTGATGGTGACGAATGCTCGCTGTCCACACAGGGTTTGGTACTTTACAAAGGACCACCAGTCAGTCTGGCACCCTGAGGTACCAGCGAGGGTTATTCTCTGTGGGTTCCATGGCAACGCACTCTGACACCTATCACCCTGCCCACTACCATACGGGCGAATCAAACTACAGACACGCGGCTGCCGTTGACAACGCTCTCCCGCGATCTCCTTCCATAGACAGTGTGCACAAAGACCCCAGGTGACGAGTTGAACCTAATTATTTCACAAATGAAGTGTTACGATTGTCTGTTTACTTGCTGTGGAATTTATTGCACAATGTTTTATTATAAGCAACATTGAAGCTATAGTGGTGCGCTAATGGGCGCCGCAGGTGCGATTAACTCACAAACAACTGAACAGATCAGACGCTAAAATACGTGATGATGTTATTTGAGAAGGAAATTAGATTTTGGGCCTATTTTTCACACAATGTACACATTCCACATTTACATAATAATGGCTTACATATAATTTTCATAGCATATTTAAGGATATTATAATTAAGGCACCTAATTATAATTTAAGAGACTTTTAATTAAAACAGAAGTAATATTTGTCTGTCATAAATTTTGGGATGTTTTTTATTTTCCAGACAGAAAAGGGGCTTGAAAATCGAAATCCAGATTGCTTGAGTTCCCGTTCACATTAGCAGTTCATTTCAATGATAAATGGGATTGAAACAATAAGCTTGACTGACACCATATGTTCAGTCATTTGTCTTGTTGCAAACGCAATAACTGTTAGTGCAAAGATTGGAATGTTTGTCTGAATGGGCAAACAGTCATTTGTCAAATGAATTTTTCCCATGTTTGCGTGTTTGGCTGTTTGTTGTGTGTGTGGAATTCCAGGGAATTTGCCTGGAGAGACCCGGAGCTGCCAGAGGTGATCCGGATGCTGCAGCATCATTTTCCATCCGTCCAGGCCAATGCTGCAGCATATATACAGCACCTCTGCTACGGAGACAACCGCACAAAAGCAGAGGTACACACACACACAGATGGGGACACAAATCTTATCCAAAAACGTGTTAAATGTGGAAAAACAAACTGTAAATAATCTTGATTGATTTAAATCTTGGATAATTTGCTAAGTAACAACCACATGAGAAGTTTACAGTGGCACAAAACAGACCCAAAAGGGTTACATGTTAGTATTTGAATTTTATTCTGTTTTGTTTTTTGTTAAAAAATACATAAAGCCTCAAAGTAATTAGTAAGTAAATTAGTTAAGACTAATATAATATTAATATTTTTTATAATTCACTCTTTCGTTCTCGTGGCTAACAGGTGTGTCGGCTGGGAGGGATCCGGCACCTGGTGGATCTGTTAGACCACAAAACCCTGGAAGTTCAGCGGAACGCCTGCGGAGCGCTGCGGAACCTGGTGTTCGGAAAAGCCACAGATGACAACAAAGTTTGCGTGAGGAACGCCGGTGGTATTCCAGCCTTAGTGCGTCTGCTGAGAAAGACGCCAGACGCAGAAGTGAGAGAGCTTGTCACCGGTGAGTGGGTGTGGTCACGTGACTGACAAGCCCCTCCCTCTCTTTCGTTTCTCTGCCTCTCTCCTGTGATCAGATCAGTTTGTGCTGCTCAGATAAGAGATTACAGTAAATGTATTCCTCTGATTACTGTAGAAAATAATATTTGATTAAAAGCTGAACTGAGCTGCAAAACACAAACATTTTCTCTACAAGCCGAACATATAAAGCATTGCTGGATAAATTCAGGGAAATATTCATTATTTTAACAGTTTATCAAAAGGATTCATAATGTATATTATCAGCGTCATAATTCACACAAAAGGAACAGGTTTGTGTAATGACAGAAGTTTAGTCCTTCACATAAACTGATTCTCAGAACCACAGGGAAACATTTGTGTTAATTGTCTGCATTTGTGAGATTGTGAGTCATTGAACAGTAAGGAAACATCTCTGAATTTGTCTCTCAAAGTGTTAAAAAAACAACTATGTTTTATAGAATGTTTAGAATATTCTGTAATCAAATACAATCGATATTTAAGTGTTTAAAAAAAAACTATGGTTTTGAGAAAGTATAATAGCCTTTTTAAGGTATTTTTGTGGCCTTTATCGGTTTATATAAGACGGTGTGAGACAACAGAAAGTCATATGGGGCGGGCGAGAGAGAGAGAGAGTCATTAAAAGAACACAAGCTGGGAAATGAACTCAGGTTGCCTGAAGCGGTTATGTGATGTCAGTGTTCTCTTCAGACTGCTGCCAGCAACATTAAAGGCCTGTTTTATGTGAATTAAATTTTAAGAATAATGCCACAGAATTATGGGTTTAAAGTCATAATATTAAGTCAGCGTTATGAGAATAGGCTGCCGGTATAATAATGATAACACTGTGCTGATATTTCAAAAGACCAAGAATTTTATTTGTTGCTGAATCTCATTAAATTATAAAGTATTATTATTGTGATAATCCCAGTTTTCTCTGATGTATCTGTCAGGGACAGTAACCCAAACTTGACCTCCGCATTGAATCCATCCTGTGGTGCCGGGATAGCGACTGGGTGAAAGATGCTTTGCTAAGCATCTCAGCTGTTAGAATTGAACTTGTGACCTTTGTGCCGACTCTGTAACCATTAGGCCACAACTGTGCATATCTGTAACTTACAGAATTGTATTTACTTCTGCAGGGGTTTAAAACATGAAGATTGACTAATACATTTTGGTGTCTTGACAGGTGTGTTGTGGAACCTGTCATCCTGTGATTCTGTGAAGATGACGATCTCTCGGGACGCTCTTGGCCCGCTCACAAACACAGTGATTATCCCTCACTCTGGGTGGGGTGCGGCCCCCCAGCGAGAGGACCAGAAACTCAAACTGCATTCATCACTGGTGCTGAGGAACACAACCGGATGCCTCAGGTACAGCCCTCTCAGTGTGTGTGTGTGTGTGTGTGTGTGTGTGTGTGTGTGTGTGTGTGTGTGTGTGTGAAAGACGCAATAACATTAGGTCCCTGCATCACAGGGCTGCAACATTCATTTACTGTGTGTTTAAAAACTAAACCAGACTATTTGTGTGTGTGTGTCTCAGGAATCTGAGCTCAGCGGGGGAAGAGGCCAGGAGGCAGATGCGTTGCTGTGAAGGGCTGATTGATTCTGTCCTTTATATCATTAAA
>JBAJNP010011640.1:0-14483 GCA_036877545.1 Yasuhikotakia modesta | reverse complement strand
TTACTCTATTTTTCTACCCCTCAGAATATATGACAAGTACAAGTCCAAGAGTTATTTCTCCATTTAAGCCACACAACACAGACTAGACCAGTTACACACATACAAAGCGCCATCTTTCAGTTCATTTCATAGTCCAATCTGTCACTCCTGCGATGTTTCACTCTCATTCCCATTATTCTTAAAACTAGTCACTTCAAGAACGAAGGGCAGCCATCAATTCCTCCCTCTCTTTATTCTCCAACAGCTCTTATTTCCCTCCTCAATCTACATGTCCGCCGGTCCAATTACCCCTGGCCTTCTAAAAACGATGGCCGTACCGTCACCCTTGCCGGACCCTCTGTGCGGTGTTTTTCCTCACCCCAAATAATAATAGAATACACAAGTGGGCAGCCAGACGAATTTCCAATTAACCTTCAACTGCCCTCAAGTGTGGAATCTCTGAATTCTAATTCAGAAGATGAAGTGTAAACGCGCTCCACACTTTCTGCCAGACTAATCCACCTTCTAGAGGGAGCGAAAGGGCACGTATAGGGTTTCTCCTGCATATTACGAACCTTTTAAGAGGTCGCTCTCCCACCTGAACAGCAAATACGAGGCAGTGCTGAGTATTTTGATTTGTGAGGGAACGTGTTTGTCATCTTCTGACAGCATTACCACGTTACCTCATCAATCAAGCCATGGGTGTGGAGAACAACAGGGTGTGATGCTGATTAAGATAACGCCTCAAAGAGACGGAGAACAGAGGGCAAACCTTGTATGGAGGATGCAGGAGAAGGTGAAACACAGAGTACTGGAATGTTTCTGGTGAGTTCCTCACAAACTCGTGCCAATATTTGGCCCCTCAAGAAAAAATATGGAGTGGGAAAGCACAGAAGACCAAAATTTGGTCATTTATTTTAATACTTTGCTGTCAAAAGAATTTCTAAATGTTTATGACGGGCTGTTTTCATTTTCAGCTTGACAGGCCAGTGATTGATGGTTGGAGTTGGTCTCCTATTACGATTTGTTCTTTTGTTTTGATTAGCACTAAAAATGTGAGGAAAAAATAAATAGGATCAACGAAAATTTATGTCACCCATTCTCTACTGAGACGGTCCACAGCAGGCGAGCCACAGATAAAATCATTCCCAAATTAATGCAAACATTAGGCCAATAATTAGTCTGGGTGGCTCTTAAAAAATGAATTAGCCTGTCTGCTACCCCCCAGCATACACCCACATGTACCTTGTTGATGACTCTAAAGTTAAGAAAAACTCAGCGCTCTGCAGTAAGAAGAAATAAAGGCAGTTTGCCAGCTAGTTGATCGAATGCCGTTAGAAATACTGAACTGGTCCCAAGTGGCCACTGCGACGGGTGAGAACTGAAGTGGCCTCACACAATTTACCCAAACCCAAAACCTCAGAAGAGCTGGTCAAAACATTCCAGGTAAATGCTACCATTGTTCAATATACATTTTATTGCCCTCCACAAATAAGAACATCAAGCAGAATTGGCGAGACATGGTTCCTCGTGAAATAAGAGCCGCAGGGGAACCGCGGGCATCTCCCTGGCATGGAGCGCGATTAAAACATCCGGTGAATAAAGATGTGGCCAATGAAATCTCATCATCCTGCTGTAGTGTGTGTGTGTCTGTGTGTAAGAGAAAGAAAAAGAGAGAGATGCAGTCTATTATCCTTTCTCTCACCCATGTGGATGTGTGTGCATGTGTGTGTGTGTGTGTGTGTGTGTGTGTGTGTGTGTGTGAGCGAGAGAGAGAGAGAGAGAGAGAGAGATGCAGTCTATTATTCTTTCTCTCACCCATGTGTGTGTGTGTGTGTGTGCATGCATGTGAGTGCGTGCTCAGAGAAAAAGAGAAGCAGTAAAAACCATTGAGGAGGAAAATGATCTATAAATCTCTAGTCCCTAAAATGGCACAAACCCCTGTGGCATATGACTGAGCCAGGCTACATTTCTCCTGCAAATGTTGATTAAATCACATTAATTGACCACAGTGCTTAAATAATGCAATTCAACTTCGAATTTTCAGAATTTAATAAACTTCACTGATTGAATGCGGCGAATTAATAAATTGAATCAAGTTCTGAGTTCCCATTTTCTCCCAAAGAAAGTGATACAAATTAACTCTAATTGCTAATTCAATCATTATGATTTTAGATGAAGCATGCAGGTATATTTTACAGTGGCTGGTGGTGTTATACTCACTCGGAACTCGATTTATGGCCCGAAGAGGTCGCAGTACTCTGACTGTACGGACCGCAGAGAAACTAACATTCTGGAGGTTGAGTGAATATTCCAGCATTCTGTAAACACACAAAAAAATTAAATGAGCAACATATTGAACAGATGCACACAAGATCGCATTACTCACTGTTTGGAGTTTGTCTGTTAATTAATCCACGTATTGGAATATATTGGTTTTTAATATCACCTGAAGGCATCAACTCATCCGATCGCTAAACTGATGAATGTCTTCCATCTCTCAGCTCTCCGGCAGCACGGTGTAAAAGGGCAGCGATATTTTCAAATAAAGACTGACACACTGGGCATATTAGCACTGTGTTTCCTGCTGAACTGCCGATGCCATAGATCAATGGAAAGTTATCAGGATTCATCAAACAATTACGCTGAATCGGTTTCAATTAGGTCAAAGAGAGGTGGAAGGCAGGTTAATGCAGAGCTTTCGCAAACAAACATATCCACAGCTGCTGTGCACATGTGAACTTTGGAGAGGGGCACATGAAAGAATTGCATGTTTTTGTAGAAAATAAACAAAGTGTGTGTCTCTATGTGCCTGTGTGCCTGCAACCGTGTAATTACAGCCCAGTAACTGTTTCTGGCCATACAACAACACCAAAACCTCTGATGCGTTATTTTAAACAAGCACAGAGTTCACACGTTACAACCGAAGTCGATAAGCAGCTAATAAGCTTTTGTGTAGCTTAGCCGCTACAGCGTGGCGCTCGCAACACTCAGGTCATGAGTTCAACTTACAAGGACACCGCTTGGAAATAAAGCGTGGATGTACCGTACGTCAATGTTGGGTGGACACATCTGCTAAATGCATAAACGTAAATAAGCATGTGTGCATGCTAACACGAGTTCCTGTGGACACGTGACCTGCTGCTAAAGTTGCATGATCTGGGGTGTTTATTCTTCGTCTCAAATATGGATCGAGTGAAGTCGGTGACGTGCGAACAGTGCGAGCCCCATTAGCCAAGCAGGGCAGTGAGGAAATGTGTTCTGACTTTGTTGCTCCTGAAATGTGGAGAACAGCTTTGAAGGCACTGATTGAGCTTGATGGAAACCAGCTGGTGACTGGACTACAAAAATAATAACACTGGTGACTAAGGCTAAAAATGTAGGAATAGGAACGAGCAAAACATCAAAATATCAACAGCAAAGGGAAACACAGGAAGTTGTGATGTGAGAAGTGGGTATTTAGTCCTGTAGGGAAAAAATTGCTTGAACCATAAGGTGGTTTGCTGGTTTTAACTGGTTTAGGATGGTCTAGCCGTTCTCTGAGACCTACCAAGTTGGTGATAATTGAAGCTGGCCTGCCAATGCTGGTGTTGATTGCCCAGCTGTTTTTCACAGGCTGACTAGCTGAAAAGTAGCAAAAAACCTTTTAAAACCATTAACACAGACCAGAAAATCACACTAGACAGTTCTAGGCCGGTGTAACTTCCCTCTTAGCTGATGTTTAGCCAATTGCCAAAGTTGGTTTCCCAGACTGACTAGCTAAAAAAAGCTAATAAAAAAAAACTAGCTAAAAAAACTAAAAAGAAATAATTAAAAACCACTTGAAAACTAAAAAGCTAAAAAGTTTAAAAACCCCTGTTAACACCATCAAAACAGACCAGCTAATCACCCAAGGCTTTCTTTACTTCAGTGAGGGGAATGGAATTAGAGAGAAGGAGAGACGTGGAGAAAGAGGAATTTTGAAGGTTGGAGGCAGAGAGACACAGTGACACATCCGGGAAGACGAAACGTCTATAAAGAAAGAGAGAGAAAACAGGTCATGCGTGAGGACAGCAACATTATCCTCGCTGCAACGCCACAAACATGAGAGGCGTGGCGTATCTAAACAAGCTGGACATGTGTAAATGTGATTTCATCAACAGCCTCTTACGTCTATCGTACCCGTGTATGAATCACTAATATGCACACAAACACATTCGCAAACACACATAAACAGATAGCCGAGCGTCTGGCCTGGGCGTCTGTCCAGCAGGCACCTAGACCGCTCTTGTGTTATCTATTTATGTTTGGCACTGCTGTGGTGAGGGATGACACACCTTCCTAGAACCACTTTGTTTCCTGACAACAACGGTCGCACAATCAACAATAGCTGCACGCTGCGTACACAATGCCAGTTGGGAGGTCACTATAATAGGAAAAGTATGAAGCAAGGGTCTCCGATTCAAAACAAGCGTAGCCTTTCACATCCAGATGAAACCAGCATTATTTAACTATTTTGTGCACCCGAGAGCTAGCATGCGCTGCGTCCTGTTGGAACGCTTTCACAACACCCTACAAGGACTGAAACACATATCAGCAAAATTAGAAATATCAGTGTTTTTAAATCATACATAATTGTGTGTAGTACAGCACAGCCTGATCTGTGCAAGACTGGTTAGTTTATATATAAAGGTTCCAACTGAGTATATATATGCAATACCTTCAACACAGTCCCACCACCCCCCATGATCTCATTCCTTCTCCATGTCCCTCTGGGTCTTCAAAGCAGCAGTCCTGGCTACGGTTCAATCGGTACTTTGTGTTATTCACCACCTGGCAGGTTAATGAGATGAGTTTTAGAAGACAGGAACTTTCGAACAATCAGCCCTCGATTAAGATAGTGGAGATACAACCTCTACAACATACAAACACGACTATTGTACTTTATTGAGGACATCTCATAGGCTTCAATCGCTTTCATGCCAGGCTAATGACTTCTGTGTACCCTAAAACTAACCCTGACAAACACCTCAGAGACACATATTTGAGATTCTTTACTTGTAAGCACCACTAAAATTAAGAAGTTTTAGATGTTAGGTAGATAATTTTAGGTAGCCAGCCAGTATTGAGGTGAGGGACCTTCTCATTACAGAGAACATTTTGTTTTGGACACGTCCTTAGGGACCAGGTAAGTCATCAGTAATTTTGGTCCGTTTTCTCCTGTAAGAGATTATAAATTTCACATATATAACAATTTCATACTTTCTACATGTGTTTTGTGCAAGTCACAAAACTCAACAATTTTGATTGGAATCTTTAAATAACTTATATTATGATAAAAACCTCTGCTTACAAAGAGAAACTGACAGAATACCGCTCCAACACAATTCCTCTTTCAGTTTTATAGTTCTGTCTCATACTTTATTTTTCCCTCAACAAGCTCTCAGACACAATTGCCTTCAGGGCTGCTCTTCAGTTTTTATGTGATGTGACTGATTGATTTATTACAGTCAGAACACCATAATCTGCCCCCAGCCTCAAATTCAGAAAAGAACTAGTTCTCTTTCTCTCAGACAATTTCTCAACACCTAAACACACAACTCTTACACCTGCTGTCCGCCATCTTTGGCCGCAATGCATTCTGGGATTGCATTTTTGACTAACGATACATGCTGTGCTGTCTTAGAATTAAGAATATGCCAAAACAAGGCCTCTTAAATGGTAACTTATTTAGGTTGCCTACTGAATGGAAAGCTGTCTCTGTAGGCAGCTCAACAGGTCTTAAAACAGAACATACAGTAGTATGTCAACACTGACCAACTCTGGAGCTAAACAGCCTCTACACAAAATAATAATCATAATGGAAGTTAATGTAGACTCGTAACTTAAGTGGATGAACAGCAAACCAGATTTGCTCTGTGTGCTTTCTGTGAGCCAAAGAACAGTCCACAGATGGGTGGAAAATAAATGAATGAAAGGAACGTTTAACCAGCCTTGAGAAAATGTTTGATAACCTTTGTTTATAATGCTTCGCCCTTGTGTCGTCCTGTTGAATATGTCTGCACATGATTTGTGTCTGCAGCAGACCTGGAAACAGTTGAAGAGACATCAATAAAGCAGAGAAATAAAGTGGGCATGGATTTGAGGCCGTCTTGTTTAGTTCATGACTACAGTAAATTAAGACAGTGTTTTGGTTAAAGATTGGAACAGCAGATGAACACAGTGGGATTTGTATGTATGATGTTAGCATATTATTTATGCTTTTGTCCAAACAAAATTTACAATGCGCTGTGGGTGTAACAAGTGATCTGAACTTTTTTTCAGCCCTGGACCAAAACAGGCTACAAACCTCAAAGAGATGTTTATATGAGAAGACAAATTTTGGAGCAATCTAGCATTTTTAGAACATTCACCTACATGTTTGGGTTTCATCTATTTCTTCCATTTTGTTTCCCCATTGCCAGCACTCAACAAAGTTCAACACTGTCAGATACAAATATAACTACGTGCTTGATATTCACAACAAATGAACTTAGAACTCTTTCCACCTCAGCCAGTGAATGTCTCTCAACCTCATATCTGAAAGCTTTCAGCCATCTGCCAGTACCTGTGAATAAACTGTGCTATCACTTCCAGGCATCTCCATATACAAATTTGAGATGAAGAACCTCTAAGATGAAAGTGCTGGATGCTGTCCAGTGTCATCAACAGCCTCCAGGCCAAATGCCGTTCCTGAAGGCTCCTATATCCAAGCACCAGATCCACAAGTCTACAGAGACTTCATTATCACAGCAGATGTGGCATTTGTTGGGTCATGACCTGTTTAGATGACTGGTGGTTCAACATAAAACACGCTTCCCTATAAACTCAACAGAGAATATTCTTTGTTGAGTCACTGTGTGTATATTGCAGTAGAGATGTAAACTTCATCATGATATTAACTGTATTACTCAGTGTCTGGTGGGAAGGTTATTTTTTGAAGGTTTTGAGTGGTGGGAGTATGAAGAGGTCTGACTGAGCATGTACTGGTGGAAGTCACGCAGGAGACACTATAATTGTCAGCTTTCTGTACATGAGTGATGGCAATTATGTTGACAGGTTGTTTTAGCCGCACTGCTATTGCCTGGACCACAAGAAACTGACAGCTGTCGACATGAAGCAAAATATATGCCAGTTTAAACAACCCAAAGGCAAAGTAAATTATCAACATTCTCTTACCAGGATGTTTGTATGATTGCCAAAGGCCATTTTGGAAAATACAAAATGATTCTTATTGCAAAAGTCAAGTAAATCTTTAGAAACATACTTAAGTAGTTTTTGGATAGTGGACTATTATGTCAGTCCTGCCTCTCAGGCCAAGTTGCTAGGTTCACACAAAATTGCCAGGAGAGAGTGCTGAGGGTCCTTCTAAGTTTGAGAACTGCAACACTTCCAGGCAGCCTGTCAGAGCCTCATTCTCATCCATCAGCCTGCAGATGTCAGACAAAAGCTTCCAGGCCAAAAGCAAACCAAAATGAGCAATAGGAGAGGACAGGAACGAAGAAGGGAGAGGAGAAAAGAGAAATAAGGGGAAGAGGACGGGTGAGGAGAAACAAGTAGGAAAAAGAAGAGAAGACCGGAGAAGATGTGAGAAGAAAAGAGAGGAGAGAAGAAAAAAAGAGAAGGGGGTAAGAGAGAAGATGAGGACAAAAGAAGGAAAAAAGGAAGAGAAGAATAGAAGAGGAGAGGAAGACTTTGTCAATTAGAAAAGAAGCCCAATTTTAGGAGACCAGACTCCTCTGTCTGAGAATGAAGGCAGAGAGAATGATTAACACAAATTGCCTTGATTGTGGCGCTACAATGCCAGTCTAAACATATATTCAAAATGAGGTACTTAACATTTAGCACTTCATTAAAAGGGTTGATGGAAAAATAATGGCTTTAAACACCTTCAGCTTTCAAAGAAGTGTAGAAATATTTAAGCTAAAATAAGATTCAATTTCAAAGAAAATGTGGGCACTCTGAAAGACACAATCTTTTCCTGCAACTCTTTAGGAAAGAGAAATTTATGGAGAGTAATGCCTGCAATAATAATAACACATTGGTTCTTTTTCAAAGTATGCAACATTTGGTAGAGTATTATGGAAAAAGTAATAAAACTCACTTCCATCAAGGTTATGGCAGACTTTGCCAGATGAAATTCTAAAAATGCATTTATACTCAACGCTTGTTAAAAAAGTTTTTTTCTAATCATACAATCGGGTGAATATTTATGAGTCTTGAAACATTGTGTTTAAACTTTAAACAATCGTAAGAGATACTGTCACACTCCCTGTAGTTTGTAAATGTTGTGCTTTTAGCTGAGCGTCAGTATTTGTAAAGACTCTCTGAATAAGAAAAAGGTGGATTAATTTAAAAGCGAGTGAGTACAAGCTGCCAAACCGCTGCGGGTGTCTGAAACTGATACTGCGTCTTGGTGGGGTGTATTGAGGGTCTGCGTTCTCTAAGGGTTTTCTTTTAAAGACTGAGAAACGAGCAGGCTAGCCTCAACGTCTCTACAGCCGAGACACACAAAGACATACTATCCCCAACACAGCAGCCAAAATCTTTAGACTTCTGTAGGCTTTTTGGCTCATGCGGGACAGCAGACTCACCTCAGATAGATGAGGACAGAAAACTGAGCAAAACAATGTCTGGGTAAAAGGGGTTTTGGAAAGGGGACCAAACAATTCAACCACCCAAACCAATTTATTCACTTAGCAAACAAGCTAAAGTGAATTTTGGGTTTGTCATTTATTGCTAAGAATGCAAGAAGTTCTCCAATAGATAAATAAAATATTAAACTTTAAACTGGAACAAATGATTTCTATAAACCGTTTAGCTCTGTGTTCTTTCTGTTACTTGGGTTGCCATTTTGCCAAACCCCCCTTCCACCCTACAAAAACCTCACAAGGTGCCATGACTTTTTACTGCTGACAACATGGAAGATGATGCAGCTTGTCACAAATTACTGAAGATCTTTTGATGGTAAGCTTGTCATTTGGAGAAGAATCAAACCACCCGGAGGCAAAATGGTTCAAGCCAGAACGCTGGTGGAACAAGCCAGCAGTCTGTCACTCTTATATGTTGTATAGACTTTGGCTGGTGTCTCCTGAGTGCTGAATGGGCTTCCATACGTACCATATGCTGGGCTATGTTCCATCTCAACAAACAATCCTATGCGATTATCAACAGACACGTGAGGTTGAGGCAGTGGTAGCGTATCTACTGTATGAATAAAGCCTTGTGCTGTCACTGGGTCAGGACTGACAAACTTCATAGAATATAAATAGGAAAACTGCTTGGGAATCAGACATCACAGAAATATAACCAGGAAATGTAGAGCTTTAATCCACTGAGTGGCACGTCCGCCAATTGCGATAATGCAAATCAAGTTACGCTGCAAACTTGCCCAAAAACCTGTTTGTTGCAAAAGTCTTTTTTTTACTCAGAATTTTTTTGCTACATTTTCTGAGGTACACATTTGTGCACTAACACAAAGTTTAAGCCTAACCCTGCAAAGAGACGAGGGGTAAACAATAAATCCGAATAACAAAGCTTTGGAAGAAATGTAAACCTCAACTCTGGAAAGTTTCAGTGAAGTCGGTTTAGAATGACTCACCCAGCCAAAACAATGAAGAAGTCTAGTCGATTCCAGGTATCTCCAAGGTAACACTTTTTCCCAAAGATGCCCAGCGCTACCATTTTGATCACCATCTCCACGGCAAAGAAAGCAAAGATGAAGTCATCAAAGTCCTGGAAAAAGGAGAGAAATGGCCAAAATGTTATCAAAAACTCTAGACTCTGCAAAAATGTTTTTTCTCCACTTGGAAGTTCAGGAAAACTTCCACTTTGATGTCACAGCATGATGTGTGTGTGTGTGTGTGTCCATGTGCTGTAAGCCCTGACTCATCCCTACAGAAGGATCTGTGAATGTTTCAGAGTGGGCACAAACAGCCAACTCATGTCTTTACCCTTAAATCCTTTGCTAGTCCTCTGCTAATGTTCCCCTAAATGTGCACTGCATTTAAAAACACTAATGAAATATGCATCAAATATACAAAAACACACAGACAACGTTCTGCACTGTGGAGCCTATGATTAATGAATTACAGAGCCAATGACACCTGCATAATCATTTCGAATGGCTGGTTCTCTGCCTGTGTTCTTTCTCTTATAGAGACAAATTATTTAGCATTGACTTTAGTTTGCGTTAATGGCCATGAAGGATAAAGCCTGAAGGGCAGTACTGACTGGAAAAATTATGTTAGTATTTACAACAACAACAACAAAACGCATCTGTATAGAAAAACACAACGGCTACACCAACACTTTACTACCAATTTTCAGAAGTAATTTGGTCCCTTTTTCTATTCAAAGCAGTGTGGCACATTCAGCAAAAAATCTAAAGTGCAATTCTAAAACACATTACATGTATTTATTGTTACAGAAATGGTTTATGGGTAATTAGAAACGCACACTTGAAAGGAACTTTTCCATTCTGACAATAGATAATATAATTGCACACCTTTGGATTAAATAGCTTTGCTGAATATCTACGACTAAAAGGCTCGTTTTGTCAGTATTTAAACATTACAGAATGAATCCTGGAGACATCAGCAGTCTGCAGACTTCAAGGTCAGCTGTCTTTGAGAGATACCTGAGTTTTCTCAGCCAGCGAGGACATTAGCCGTGTGAGGGGTTCCCCTTCAACCAAGGTACTTACGCTCTGACAATGTTAGGAATGTTAATTAAGTCAAAGTGGAATGCATTTACTGTCTCTCTGTATATCACTCATCCTCTAATGTATTACCTCACCCCAATTTTACACCCTCTGCTATTATATATAGTAGACATTTGGTTTATAGTGGATTAAAGCTCTCGCCAAATGAAAGTCAATGATAATGTGTGACATCCAAAAAATACTGGCTGGGTGGGTGCTGTAGTGTTCTCTAATTATTGCCTTAATGTGAACATATGGTACACACAAAATAATAATTAAAATAGGAAATAAACATTTCAGAGATTCATACTGAATTCTCGCTTGGTAAAAGATTCAGTCCTACATTTTACACAGTTCTGCTTATTATCTAAATTTATCTTCTTTAAAGTTAAGACATTTGACACCAAAACAAGACTATGATACTTTAAAAATTGAAGTTCTTTCTGTAAAACATAAAATGCAACAGACAGCATTTTGCTTATAGTTGTTTACCTCATTGTACTTTTAAAGCTATCTTCAGAAAAACTGCACCAGTGTTAGCCAGCTACAGTAGATCTTGTTACCTTGGAGACATACTTAAGTCAGCAGAATTAGCAACAACAACGTTAAAATGTAAGTTTGCAAAGAAACAATTGTAAGATCTAGCGACTATGTGGCATCAACAGTCCATCAACCGACCTGAAACTTCTCAATCTGGCCCGAGATCAGGTCACTTATACTATTACGGCCAGCATTATTGACTCATTTTGACCCCAATACTTCAAAAGTGATGGATGCGTCTCATAAAGTATCATATAAGTGTATTAAAGGTGACTGTCAAATGACTCTCTTTCTTCTTTTTAATATATATGGTTCCTCAGCAGTGCAACCAGAGCTGGCTCACACACTGTATGTAGGTGTGTGTGTGTGTGTACAATTCTCCAGGGGACCCTCTTCTACGGTTCACCAGTTCCCTCCAAAGATAAACGAGGCAGACCAGGGGAACCCCTCGACAGAACAGACTCTCCACACAGCCAGCCAGCCAGCAGGCTTAGACATTTTCCACGGTTCTCTCTCTCTCTCTCACACACACACACACACACACACACACACACTATATGAACATCTTCCCTCTTATACCATTTCCTCCTCTCTCATCTCCTTTGTTTCATAGAACCTCTTTCCATATTCCTCCCCCCTCTTTTTTTCTTTCATCCACCCATTTCTATTTAATACATGTCATCTCTCTTCTTCATTTTTCTGGGGAAGCATTCAAAAATAGCTCGCAGAAAGAGCCGCTCTTATATGTGTGTGTGGAAGCGAGGGCGTCCGTCCGCTCGCGCACGCGTGCGGTGATCTTTTGGCACTGAATAAATCTTCTCATGGTGTCCTCTTTGTTGTACAAATAGCTGAGTGGTTTATTGTCTGCGCTGTGAGTAGGTTATTCTAGTCCGAGCGATGCCCTTTCCACAGCAAAATAATTCTTTAAATCCATCCAGAACTTTACCACACAGACCATCCGTCCACCCCCGCGATGTGACGCTAGCTCACACACACACAGAAGAGGAAGCTGCAACACACGTTCACTGAGGGTAAACAAAAATATCTTCTATTTTCTTACTAATATGTGTAATTAAAACGTGCGGAGAGTGGTTGCTAGGCTGATGACATCATGGAGTCTGGAAGGAATGTTAGCACCACTGCAGAAGGCAAATGACAACCATCACAGAACCAACAAAAGAACCAATCATCCTCATTTAGAGTCTAACACAGACATACACTGATGTACAGTAGAGCGTCTGAACCAAACATTTACGGGGCTGTGAATAAGGAACTATGAATCACACAGTATTCATAGTAATTATTTACCCTGAGTAAATAATTTCAGAACTCTTAGTTTTGGGGTAAACTAACCCTTTAACTTCTAAGGTTTCCTGTGGATTTAAAACAAATGTAATTTTTTGAATATGAACAGATTTAAAAATGTATAATGAAAATAAACTACACATTAATGGTTTTTAAATTTGCATTATGCATCCCATCATGCATCTGGCAAATGCTAAACTACTGTCATCATATGAAATTCTGCAGGGCAGAAGGGATTCCCCAGCGAAACTGACAAAGAAGAACAACATATGTTGTCTTTACCTGGAGAGATGCTAAGATAATTCAGCCAAAACAGACCATACGACACACATCCACTTCAAATCATGCATATTAAAGCTACCATCCAGAAAACAAGACACACATACAGAGACAGGCAGAGAGACAGACAGAGAAAGAAAGAAAGAAAGAAAGAAAGAAAGAATTGTAATGTAATGTAATGTTGTATGCAGTGTATGTTCCTCTGATGGGGACAGTGAGCTTTGCTGACAGAACAGATGACAGAACTTTATGCATGACTCCATATGTTCTGAATCTCACAGCCAATTCACTGACCCTCCTGCTAAACCTGATGCGCTTTCCCAGAAGCCACTTCTCTCAAAACTGGTTTCAAATATCACAAACACATGCATGATAAACCTCCAGTTTGACACATAAGGTGACGTGTGTCTGTCCAGCGCCAACCAAACACAACCCCAATCTGTTTGTTTATCTGAGTGGTGTTGACTGAACCAGACATAACATCCCCTCAACCAATAAAGTGAGTTCAGGGCAAAGAATTTAAACTAGTTACTAGAAATATTACATTTATTTGCCATTATTGCACTTCAGTTAGGTGGAATCACAAACTATTGCATACCTCACAATTAACAGAATGATAAAAAAAATTACAATAGCAAAAATACAAAAAACATATTTGTCTCCTGGTTAAATGAATTTCATTTTATATTAATGAATCATATAATATCAAAGCAGCATTAGCCTAGCATTGTTTAAACCGCTAATGTATCTGAGAACAGCAGCGGTTGCAAAGGAAAAAAGCAATGAAGAATTGATAATGTGTTGTGTGGGAAGGGGCATGGAGAGAAAAAGAGGGATGCCAGGCATTCTCTCAGTGTTTATTGTATTACCCTAAACTCCTTTATTCCAGCGAAGGAATTATTTCACATCTGACGTTGAGGGCCGACGAGAGTCGCGTCAGCTCCGGGGGCCGGCGTCTCCCTGACAGTGACAGGAAGTGGATTGTGTGTCTTAGTAAACTTCCCGATGACCAGGTGCGTAATCTTATTTTTGGCAAATCCCACCAATTTCCATATAAGGCGGAGGACGGCGATTTAATGGAGCAGTTGGAGAAGATAACTGTGGTAAAAAATTTCCCGGATGAAGCGGCACAGGCTGTTTATTCCTGGTATAAAGCCGGGGAGCGGCACGGCTGGATATGGGGTTTCATTTTCTGTCAGTTATTAATTGCACACGTTTACAGAAAAAAAAAAAGATTATTTCCATTAAATTGCAACGAAAACTTGGCTTTATCAGTGGAAAGAAAGCAGTCTCACCCAGGGAAGGTGAAAAGTAAAAAATGATGAATTCCAGGAAACTCACAGCAAGAAAAGATTTCTAAATCTTATTTCAGCTTTAACACTATAAATACCCTCCTTTAATCTCTAAAAACACCACCAGGAAAATATCCCTTCAAAAATACACCTGAAATTAAATGTGACATTGTACTATGAAACATTACAATACTCAACGCCCTGCATACTGCAACACACCTAGAATACATCTCTGTACTGTAGTCAGTTTATTTTAAATATGACTGAGGTTTTGATACTGTATTGAACCAAATATGCAATGCTATCTCATATCATGCTATAATCATGCTACACTCCGGGTCACTATATAAAAAAGAGCCTTTTGAGAA
>JBAJNP010011639.1:0-14484 GCA_036877545.1 Yasuhikotakia modesta | reverse complement strand
AACATCCTCTGCCTCTCTCAGGCTCAAGCATTTGGTCAGCAATACTTTAAAATCACCTATGGCTAATTTCTGACCTTGCATCTCAGTCTCTACAGCCTCTATCCATGTTCCAGCACCTTCTCTCAGATTAGGGAATTTGGCTATCATGTTTTCTACATCCCTGTGTTGCCATGGGATGTAGTTGGCATTCTTCCCTTCTATTCTCAAAGGTAATTGATAGTTGTGATCTAACCTGCCCTGTGATGATTTACTGCTGTGATGCTTTGGCCGATACTGCAGGCCTGATCTGGTGGCACCATAGTTACTAGTATCCACCATTGCCCCATCCTCTTCAGCAAATGTGTGATGCAGTGTGTCCCTGTGATGTGTCTTTGATCTGTCTCACCATCACTTACCTCTGTATTGACCTCATATTCTGCACTCTGGCTTACATTATGTTCCCTGTAACTTTTCATAGCATCAACACCATGAGAATATAACATATTCCAATCATCTACTGCTCTTTGAGGATATTTATTGAGTAATTTCATTTCTAATTTTTTTTCTGTCTTTATACCTGACGCAGACGCAAGTGTTAATAGCAGAAAATTTTAGTAGTTAAAACAGAGCAGCGAGAATCACGTTTTCTCAGGTGGCCACCATAACCGGAAGTGATTGCGTCAGTTTGAACATCTCTCCTTCACTTATCTATTATTATCCTAATTTACTCAGAAACAAATCTCAAAACACACAATTAAAAAAATCTCAACTTCACACTGAATATATTTTTTAATTATTTAGATTATATGTTTTATTCTTTTTAAGCCCAAAAGCCTTTACCCTAAGGTAAGATCACAGAAGGAACATTTGACAGTCATCAAAGTTCTAAAAGAACTGAAAGAGTCTAGAGGTCTAGAGGTTCTTGTAAGAGTTCTGCCAATGTTTCTTTAGTGGTGAAGTAGTTTTCTGTCATCGCAGAGGAATAGTTTAAAGCCTTACTGAGCAAGTTAAAGTAAACATGTTTAAAGCAAGCAATAACTATTACTTGAATAATAACATGAAAGACATTTGGGTGTACCATTGAGTACTGGGCACTGTACATGTGCAATACATTTGACAACAGTTCATTTTCAAACACATTTTTAAGCAGACACATATAGGGTTAAAAAATATATGTCACTACTTAGTTGTCAGACAAGTATCATGGAAGCTCTCAGTCACTTAAAATGTAGCATTTGTGGGTCAGAGTAAAGCTGTCACTGGTAAACTGAGAAATGCACTACCACCCTGGTACCTGTCAGCATGCTCTCTGTGAGTCTGACAAAGAGCCTGGACTGTGTGGAGGTAATCACAACCAGATGGGACCCCACACCTTGGCACTCTTTTCAACGTCAGGAGAGCTGGGTGGGTTTGCAGCTGGACAATCTTTGACCTCGGGAGAGACATAGGGAGCCATGTAGCTGACAGCATAATAAGGCACTGTCTTCATCCATCCATGCTTTTGTTTTTTAACTTCTCAGAACCTAGAAGTTTTTAACTTATAAAGCTAGTGGTGTAGGTCATTTTGTTACATTCTTGTTAAAAACAAAACTTCTTAAAAATCATATACGAATTTAGCAACTGTATCAAGTGCTTGCTGTCATGAGATGTATGCAAATGCTTTTATTTCTTGCAACAAATAATTTTAGTGTATTCAATTTACATACAGATTAATCAAACAATTAGGCAAGGAAGAAATTTATAGGTTAGAATACATTAAATCTGAGTGCTATTACTTTTTACTTTGTTATTACTTTAAATATAATAATATCTCATTATTACTATGTTTTTAACATTGGAAATGTAAGATCAGTTTTAGTGCGTTACACGGTGAGATGCATGTTGAGGTGCTGTTTCTAAAAAATGTGTAGTTCTAAAAAATGCAAGAGAAACCTACAAAGCCCCGTGACTGTCTGTCTGCTCCCTCTGCTTCCTCTTTGGTAACTTCCTGTTTGCTGGCTATATAACAGCATACCAGCAAATAGGAAGTTGCAATATATTGTTTTGCCTTTTCTGTGTATTGCCTTCTCTGTGGTTTTCTGTGTTCCCCGTGGTTCCTTGTGGTTTTCTTGTGTTTGGCTCTTCCTGGTATTTGCACCCATCATGGTTGCCCATCCTGAGTCAGCACCCGTCATGGCCGCCCATTCTGAGTCAGCACCCGTCATGGCCGCCCATCCTGAGTCAGCACCCACCATGGCCGCCCATTCTGAGTCTCCTGTCGCTCCAGTGTCCAGTCCAAGTGCAACTGTCTTCCCTGAGTCAAGTCCAGCAGTCCTCCCTGAGCCAAGTCACGTCACTGCTGCTGTTACCCACCCCATAACAGCAAATCTGTACATCGCTTAAAATAATTGGCAGGCAGAGAGAGACATCTTCATGTCTTCTTCACCTTCATGTTTTCTGATTTGCTAATAAAATATGGGTGATGCCAAGTTTTGATTTACAGAACTAGGACTGTCAACAAATCAGACAGATTTCTCAGGTTACCTATTTCAAAACTCTTTTGCAAATAGTAGGAACATGCTTTTTTAAAAAAATAATAAAAATAACCCCTCTACATGCCATTCCATCCTACTTCCCTTTATTGCTTTGCATGCCATCCTCGTGCTAAAGGCTTGAATAGTATCCTATCCAGGTGCTGAGTGAAGTTTAGGCTACAACCATAAACTCGGGTCACTGTTTAATCCACATCCTGCCTTTCTTGGGAACTGACATTACATTCTATTTTGGTGTGAATTAATCACTGCTTAACGACCTTATTATCTTATTCTGACAGGTCCAGAAGAATGATTAATTAGCAATTGGCCTGTGTGCCCTGGACTTTGTCACACCGTCTGTAGTGTAGGCCAAGTCAAGTGATATCACATTGCTCCATTGCGGAGACAAAACTATCTTAAAAAAGCCCCTTTCTATTAACTTTGTACTCTGTAAAACCATGTGCTCAAGATCTCCAGATGATCCAAATCTTCTTCTTGGTTGTTCTGCAAAAAAAGATGTTATTTTATAATTTATGGCCTCATAAACATCATTTTTATGTTTAGCATTGCAATCCAGCATTGCATCTTATAAAATGTATGCGACAAGGTTAACCTTAAAAAGATGAGTTGGGGGTTAACATTGATTTATTTGAACCACATTAACCCTCGTCTGGCTGTATAAGAGTAATGGTTAGCATTCATAGTTGTATGAACTGTCTATGGTTTTGTCCTGTTCACCCCATGTTCTTTTTAGTTTGGTTTCTCCCTATGTCTATTTCCTTATTTGTTTTTTCTTGTTTAGTTTATCATCTTCACCTGTTTTCATTCATTAATTCTCATATTTAAGTTGTTCCTCATTTAATTTCCCTGGTCGGTTCTTAAAGTAAGTGAGTAATGTTTATTGTAGTGTTTGTTTTGTGATCCATATCTCTGCGTCTTCCTAGTGCTCTGTATCATGTTTTGGATATTTTGATTAAAACTTATTTGGATTACTCCTTGTTCATCTCCTTGCTCTGGAAGCCAAACACACACAAAACCCATATTGTTACAGTGTTTTGTATTTTATTAAAAGTTGTTAATAGTGTTTTGTAAGGAAATTGATGCCTTGATACCTTTTTATCTAACACATAGAAAAGAAATCTCTAGACAAGGCAAAGTTTATAAGTAAATCTCTAGACAAGGCAAAGTTCACAAGAAAAATGCCCCAATCAAGACCTGAGACTTCCTGTTCACAAAGATGTTATAATTTAAAACTTAGAAACTCTCCAAGCATTTGACTTAATTCTCTGTTATTTCTAGCAAAATCCACTGAGTTTGCATTAAACATTCACAGCTTTTCTCTATGAAGTCATTCATGCTGTTGCTTTATTTGAAGTGTCCCACTAAACTGTAACTGTTTACTTTTGGCTGTTAAATGTTTAGACAAAGAAACATTTAACAGAGAACAATTCAATTCATTATTCAGACTGTGTTTTCACTGGGTGAGTTATTATGTAGCTCCCATTAACACAGATTATGAGCTGGCCATCAACCAGCACAATAATTGCACATGTGTAGTGATGTGTAGCCATGCTGGTTTTGTAATAATTCAGCTGTATACATATATAGTGGAAAGATGTCAGATCAAGCCACCATGTTAAAAACCTTTACTTTGACAAATACTTGCAAAGTAAAAACACCTTCTACTATACATTTTCACCTCTGAACGGTTAATAACAATTTAAATAATAATAATAAAAAGGCTACAAAAATTCAGTTAATAACATATTTAAGTAGTTTACTATTTGCATAAAGGCCCGCTCACACTAAGAATGCTAAACTTAAAATAAAAATTACTGTTCATGTACACACCAATGAACAATGACTTATGTAAATATTGTGTAATTTCTGTATTGTGGTACCTGGGGTCCTAATTTTTTAAGAAAACAAATCTCTTTTACTGGAAATGTAAAATGTACAGTGACTTACAGTTATTCACAAGAATGATTTCACACCTTTCACAAACTGAGCTGTGGAGTAACTTCTGGCTCTCTGTGACCATGAAGAAACCATGCGTTCAATATCTACATTTCACTATTGGTTAATGTTTAGTTTTGGTAAGCCTCTGTTGACATTGTTGAGTACATTGGGCTCCAAAACACTATTGTCAGTAAGAATTAGATTAGATGTTTAGACCTCTAAGATTGATGCATTAAATAACATTAATAACAAACCAATTTTTGCAACTAAAAGTCAATTATTGGTTAAACAATTCAGCTGAAGAGCTCTTTACAAAACAGCCACTTACAAATGCATGTGTTCAGGGACGCTGCTACAAAATCTGGACCCTATAAAAAAGAATATGAGGTTGGGTCAGCTACAACACCCATTCACCTAATAAATGTGTGTGTGACCTGTGCTACAGTTGACTGAAAGGTGAGGTGTGGAGATGACATTTTAATGGGCGTGGTCATGAACATTGTCTTTCATAGCTGCACTCTCAGCAGTGTTCCTTGTCATGTTCTTTGAAGGGCAGGCGCTTCAGGGTGTGAAAATAGGAAGCACTAGGACAGGCTTCACTGAGGTCCATGCCCTCCTGAGAAAAGACAATGCTTCATCTCTCACCCCTCTAGAAAAGAATCATGGCATTTTCACTATTGGCAGCCATAGAGGCACCACATCTTGCTAAAACAGGAAGGACCATCCTTTGCTCTCAAACAACATAATGAGGAAAAACATGGTGATCTTCTTTGCTGCTGTTTTTGAGTTAATCTGATATCTGATATACAGCAAAATTATTTGTAATGTAGTTTATAACATATCACAACAGAAAAATGTAAACTTTATTGTAAAATATTTTTTTACTGCCTTAAAGATTCTTAGATTTAAAACATAACTGTAAATGTTCAACACATATTTTTAAACACAAAGAAAATCAGGTAAAATAGTTCTTTAGCCAAACTAAGTAGATGTGTGTTGAATTTAGAGATTTTAGTTGAATTTAGTATGTAATATTATTTCAGAAAAGTACTTTAACATGTATTGTTTACTTTTAAAGTAATATTAAACTATATTTATAATTACCAAGCACATAACATAGATAAAGGCCATTAAAACATGATATCTTGTTACAGTGAACAGCAGGGTCAGTGTGGATTTACAGCGCCACAGAAAGTTGGATCTCGTCCAAGAGGGAGCTGAGTGTCCCATCAAAGCCCATCTGATAGTTTTCCACAAGATCTTCCTGTCAGGATGTTATGACTCTCCAAATGTTCGGTGGCCAGTGATAAATGATGACTTTATCTCCACCCTGCCATGGGTCTGATGTCATACAGTATGATTACTACCTCAACATGGCCTGAATGTGTCCTCTCACAGATCCTTTCAGGGTGCAGGTCTGAAATATTTCAGAGAGTTGAACATTTACAGAGTTTATTACCTAAATAATTTAGTAAGTTTGGCCAAAATGTTCAAAGACAATGATTTGCAATGATTTCTTTTTGGAAATTGCAACAAATGCATACCTGCTACATTTTTGGATTTTGCTTAAAACATTCAATGCATGACTAATTTTATGTTTTGTTTGTCTTATATTCCGCAGGATCACATATTTTACAAAAAGTGTACCATGGTCTTTTCAAAACAAGCACCCTGAAACATTTGCTTACATTTATTAATTTAGCAGACAGTGAATTCAAGCTACACATGTTTTTATCAGGACTTGTCTTCCCCTGGGATCGAACCCACAACCTTTGTGGTGTTAATGCAATGCTCTACCAGTTGAGCTAACAGGAAGGCGATCATTTTTTTTAAACTCCCCAAATAGATGAAAGATAGCAGGAAGGGAATGCTGTATTCATTTCTTGGCAAAAGTCAGAGTTTTCTCAGCATTTATGTTCACAAATGTATTAAATCAACATGCCGGGGCACTTTGTTTTCACAGTGTATCTCACTCTCACTTTGTACTGGATGATGAGTTTTGAATTTCCTGCCTAGTGATGGAAGCCACTTCAGGAATGTGTTAGCACTGCTGTGGCACATGCTACCGTGACACACAAACACATGGGCATATACAGGCCATGGTAAAGGGCTATTGCTGGTAGAATGAGAAATTTGAAGTTTCATTTGTGTGTGAAATTACCTGTTACTTCAAATAATCCTGAAAAATGACTAAATACATTCAGTTCTAATCTTTCCTTGCTTAAAAACAGACAATGCTTACAAATGTGAGATATATACAGTGAATTAAAAAATTAGATATTGTGGGGTTCACCTTGCTACATATCAACTAACTTTTATTAATTTGCAAATAACTGTCATTAGAGTATTAGTTAGTTAAGTATTAGTGAGTATTAGAGAGTATTAGTGGTTAATTTAGCATTCGGAACAGGGTTAGAATAATAGCAGAATATACTAGCATACTTACAAATACTTGAAACAAAGTTACATTTAATTAGGTTTATAGTTATGCGTATGCTCAAGTCACTATCCCTAAATATAGGCAATAGTAATAATGCCTTAACAAATATAACTAATAAAAAACAGGTTATTACAGTATTAATATCACATTGAATACATTTTTGTTTTCTTTTTCTGACATGAAACTGCAGAAATCTCTACCAAATTAGTGACAGACCAATAGAAATTGTAATGAGGTTTGTTCTGTTAATAAATGTTCTGTTCATATTTAGTCAGTGTGGTCAAACAATCAATCTGTTAGTTATATGTCTGTGTTTGAGTGAATTTCCTTCGTAGTTTATCTCCAGTGTTGGTGGCAGCTGAGGTTTCTGGTCTGTAATGTTTCCCCTTCAGCCAATTGTTCTGTTGGCTGGTGGGTTGGTCCCAGTAAAGACGGACAGCTCTGCTGATTGGCCCCCAACTTCCTGTGCAGACCCAGACTGCCTGTGCTGTTTAACTTCTACCACTCTTATTATTTCTAATACACACACATACACAGGGAGGGGGGAGCAGCTACTATGTCTCTCAAAGAGGTGTTTGAAAAGCATATAAGAGACGTAGAAAATGTAATATGTAAAGTCGAATCTATCAAAACGGTGGTATAAAAAGCATTGTGATTAGATGGCAGACAGATATAAATCACAGGCAATCTGTATAATATGAAAAACAGTAGCAACTGTTTTAAGTTCAATCTAGAATGATCTAGTCTAGAATGCACAATCTTCTAGAGTGGAGTGTCATAACATAAGAGTGAGTGAATGCTGACAACATGTTTAAGTAACATATCTTTTTAATATAATGTTTATTTTTATGTTTATAATGCTACTAATGTTTATGTATGATGGCAGAGAGGGGAATAACACATTCTTAACCAGCCTCTGGATTTCCATTGATGCATAATACGACTGAGGATTTAAGGCTAGTGATATGTTTCAGCAGAGGCCACTGCTAATGAATCTGATGGGATTTCACTTCCTATTTGAATGAAGATAAAACACAAAAACAACAACAGAAACTTTGGGAGTCCCAATATAAAACAAATAAGCACCTTTAAAAGGTTAACATAGTCTATACCTGTCACTTTCAGTGTTCAATTAATTTTGTTTTGTGCCTTAGTCAACCAAACTCCTAAATTCAGCTCCCTTGTTGTTAAGATAATATAGAAAAGAACAGGAAAGGACCGGCTTTTGGGTGTGGAAGAAAGAATTGACGGTCAAATCTTCCATTCATCCCCCCCTCTTCCTATCTTTCCTCTCAGAGTTTCCCCCTTTGCCTTGTTTATAAGGCTTGTCTTCTTGAGTCAGGTGACCTCTGGCCCTCAGTCGCTGTTCACATGTTAGAAGTCAAGGCTCTTGATTGGATAGTACCAGTCCCCATGAAATGAGGTGAGGAAACTTTTGCTAAGTCTTTACTTTGAAGTACATTGTTCCCATGTGGAATGATCAGAGCACCACCAAACATACAGCCAAAGGGGACATTTAAGTATTCACTGCAACTTTCAAAATCATGTTATGTATTTGTTATAAGGATATGTGCCTTTGTTACATCATGTGCTGTTACATATAAGCACATGATTACTGTACATACTATAAAGCTTTCATATCTTTAATATTGCGTAAGTTGTAATTTTGTAATTACTTAAGTTCTGATTAAAACAGCTTGTGTATTTTATTTCATTACTTTAACATTTATAGCATGGACTATACATTTATGTTTAACATTTATGTTCAATAGGAACATAAGAGGGATGTGTTAGCTGCACACACAGAAGTGCACAAAGCCAGAAGATAACAGCGACTCAAGCACTTTTCAAGGCAAGATACTCTGTTTATTTCTCTTAGCAGGGGCAGTGTGGTATCAAAGACCATTCCAGTCACTTGAAACACTGCAGGTCAAAGGTCAGAGTGCTTAGGAATTGTGTAGGAAGTGTAGGAATTGTGCTGTATGACAGACTTGAAGAGGTATAATTGTATAATAATTGTATAATTGTTAAACTCAATTGAGAAAGCAATTGCTAATATAGTGCAGAGAATAAATGGATGTTAAGATATGGCCATATTTACCAAATGGCATGCTTTATCTGCCCTAGAAAACAATGATATTTGTGACTCTCAAGGATGGATGTTTGTAAAAAAATTTGCTTGTGTAAAAATTTTGTCCGTTGTGGTTTCATTGTGGATACTTTCACTTTCAGGTTATTGGGTTATCTAAAGTTATTGGGGTTCTAATAAACTGCAGCACATTTCTATTCACATTTCACTACATTACTAGCAGGGTTTTGAGACCCAAACCCCACCATACTGACATCTCAAATGTGTAAAGTCATTATTAAAAGTCTCTCGTTTTCCCCTACACTACTATTTCATGGCAGGGTTAGAATATTGAACTGAACACTGAATATTGGGTTTGCACTTGCTTTTCTTCGACTTTGATCTTGTAGTTAAAGTCAGACTGTTTAATGACATAATGTATACCTAATGTATGCAATTTATACAATTTTGCGAGCGTAAGAAACATTCGTTTTATATTCGTTTTATATGGAGGCATGTCCATCTGTTTACATAAATCAAATTTTGCTTGGATTTTGTTATTGTGTGGAGTGTTTCTATGAATGTCACATGACCGTATCTATGAAAACAGGCAAACACAAATTAATTTCCTGCTTATTTTGAACTGCTGTGAAAGTTTAATATGCTGGCTTAAATCCCTTTAAAAATCCCTTTAAAGACAATCAAAACAAAAAGGTTGGGGCCAGTAGTGGGTCTTACAAAGTACATATATTCATTTTGCATATTCAGTTCAATTCTTTTATAATTCAACATGTCTTACCTGCAACAAACAGAGTCCATATTATTAAACTATTCGTGATTGTAACATTTTTATCATTTTAGCACATTTATTAAGTATATAACTGCATATAAACATACTATTCATACCTGCATGTTCAAAATACTATTTATACCTTTATTACAGGTAATATACCTTTATAAGACACTTTATATTTGGCTAAATGCAAAAAAGAAAAAAAACATATGGTGGTTTGTGTAAGATGATTGCACTTTAGATATAATCTAAAAGTAATTTGTAAACTGTTTAATAAAATGGCAAATATTTGTCTTATAAACAATTATGTTTCATTTAGCTACAAAAAAACTTTGCTTCCAACATGTCAAACAATTACACACACAATGTCCAATATTTTGACATGATGTCTTTCATGCTTGGCTAAGAAAAGGAAACCAAACATTTTGGTTGCAGGTTCTCAGAACTGATCACTTCTCACCTTGGAAGTTGCTAAATGTAAATGCACGTAAACCAGACCTGGTACCTAACAAGGTCACAAAGGAGCTGTTGAAAGGTCTCTCTAAAATGTGTGTGACACAAAGATGGACAAAGAGAAACAGTGAGTGTCTTCACAAAAGTAAGACATACCTATTTGATATTTAGCATTTTAAATTGTTTGATTATTACAGTATTTTCACTACAGTCAATGAGAGACTGAGATCATACCTTATGAAATTCTGATAGTGAAACAAGCTTTGAGTCCATTTGTAACAGAGGCTTAAGCACAGGGAAATCCATGGGCAGCATACTGTAATAGTTACTGTAATAACTCAGGGTCAAAACAGGCAGGGGTCAAAAACACAAAAAACAGGGTAGACGAAGCAAATCCACAAGAGTAATCAAAGAAAAGAGGCTTAGGTCAAGAGGCAAGTGACGAACATTCAGGAGCAGTAGAACCGGAAACAAAGATCAATAACTTGATAACATTTCTTAATGCATGATGCACCACAATTTTATACAAATATTTTACAGAAATCTTATAGTGTGAACATATTTAAGATTTTAGAGAAGAAAATTCTCCTTATGTGAAGAATTATATAATTGATCAGGATTATTAAAATCCTGCAGTCTGGATGAATGCTATTCTTTACACTGGGCTACAGTTCTGCCAATCACTAACTATATTAAACTCACAAGGTGCTCGCTGCACAGTTGAGTGGCATTCTCAATCCATCGTGATGTTGTGATTTCATGACTTTGTTCACACGTGGTATTTGAACACACTAAATTTGAAATATTTTTATAAAAATATGTGTCTTTTATGGAACTTATAATACACCCATGTATATATACCCATGGTGTTCAAAAATTACTGGTAATTTGAAATGAATGGGTAAGACTACAATTAGTGTATAAAACAAAAACACAAAGGAGTTCAAGCACATTTTACCACACAACAGACTTTGAGCAGACACACACTCATGTGCACACACACATCTAATGCCCTATTGTGTCGGCCTATAATACCTTATAGGAGGGCAAAAACTACAAGTGGAAACATTTCTTTGAAGAGCTTGGCAAAATCATGGTGGAGCCCCTAATTCAGGGGTGGCAACAACTTCCACGAACACCATTCTCTGCTGTATTAGTGAGAGAAATGCAAGCAACAGCCGACGATAGCACCATCCACTGTAATGTCTCTTGATTTTCTGTTTCTACCTAATCTTACCCTAAGTTTGAACCTTATTTTTGTTGATGTACCCTGATGTTAATGTCAGTTAAGTAAAGTAAAAGCAGCTTTAATTGACTGTACCCCAGCACGTGGGTCGGTAAAAGGTCTGGATTCAAGGCTAGCCTGTGTTAAGCTATGCGTTTTTTTGCCAGGGTGCTTGGGTTATCCAAAGGTCGGTGGGTTTGGCCATTTCCTCTAAGTCAGTATCACACTGGCCCTTTTATTCGAGGCAAAGAAACCCTTCAAATCGGACAGTTACCAACTACGTAAGTGTGGGTATGTATAAGATTTAATAAAGACGGCGATGTCATTAAATGTTGACCTGTTTCTTACAGCAATTTGTTAAGACCGTCAAATATTTTTTGCGCAGAAAACCAGAAAAAAACATGTTTATTTGAAAATACCTCAAGTATCTAAAGAAAGCTTATAGATTTTAACATTACTTTTGCTGAAGTGTAAACTGAACTGAAACAAGTTATATTAAGTCCCAAAAACAATTCTGCAAGTTTTCTAGCCTTTAACTGGCAGTTTGACTGTCAGACACAGCCTGAATACATGTGGACCCTTAATTGGAAACAGATGGCACTTTGACGTTGTGCACCAACTGTGAGTCTGAGACTCTGTGCATTTCCAATCATGCCTCAGCTCATAGTGAAGCATACAGGTGCATGGTGTGTTTCTCTCTCGCTCTCTCTCTCACACACCTTAACTCTTCTTAACTCTCCTTAACTGTCCCTACTCAACCGTAAAATAGAAAGAGACATGTATTTGTCAGTTACGGTTGCCCATAACCAAAATGTGACCTCTACATTTAACCCATCCATCGTGAGGAGTGAACACACACTGCAAATTGTGAACACACACACACACAGAGCAGTGGGCAGCTATCCCTGCAGCATCTGGAGAGCAATCGGGGGTCAGGTACCTTGTTCAAGGGCAAGTCAGTTGCTACCTGGTGCTGCTGGAATCAAACCAGAAACCTGCTGATTACAAGCCCTACTCCTTAACCAGTAGACTCCTACCAAGCGTCTACCAACTCAGATTCACCTAAAATACAAGTTCTGGTTCAATGCGTGACCTGAGCGCTGCATTGAAACACCACAATGAATTAAATTTATTAAGCATTTACTTGAGTTGGTTAGGTTACTATAGCTCAAAGAAGGCCTCTACGCTAAAGACATAAACATAATTACACAACCAAGTTATGAATTGAACTGATGAAGACATTTATTACATATGTACTTATGTTATGAAATAAGTTAAAATAACAAGATTGCAGTTACCAAGTGTATAAAGCACATGAAAGCGATGCCATTTTTATACACCTACTTAAAGTTGTCAAAATGAGTGTGGTCAAAGTTTACCAAATTGTATTTTACATTATACTTGTTAGCATGTCTAATATTTATTAACAGCTAACTCATTTTCTTCATAAGTTTAATAATGGGTCATAAGTTTAAAATTTTGCAGTAATAATTATGATAATGTTTATATGTGCTGCCACTACACGAGGGTCGTCAGAATACAGTTTTACTAGCTATATGAACACACTCGCGTGGCAATAAAGACATTTTAGCGGGTTGTGATAGAATTGGCCGCGGAGCCGCTGAATCTAAAAATAATTCTTTCAACTTTTAAATTTTTCCTTGTTTAACACTGTCTGGGTAGATTAATAAAACACATTCAATTGCTATAGCTTCTGCAGACTACAAGTGCCAACACATTACTGCCATATTAACAGTGAAACAACGCAATATTAATTCATGAGAACAATAATAACCTAGATCTTAAAATAACATTATCTACATAATGTTAACATAATGACAAGCTAGCAGTTCAACAGCTCTATAAGTTGACTTACGTTACTATGTTAATGGCTTAATTGCTAAAAAAGTAATTTTTTTAGAATAATAAAACCAAATACAGTTTACGTTTTGTGTTAAAACTTTCATCGTTATAATATACATTTTACATCATTTACACAATTATTAAAAAATGAAAAGGCTATATGATTTACGTATTGCATTTTACAACTAAATGTATAGACCGGAAAGCGTTTATGTCAACAAAGTGTGTAAAGGTTGTGACTAACAAAAAATAAAACAAATATCAGAACAACTGATAAAAAATCATCAGAATTAAAATAAGTAATACTTGCAGTCCAGAGCTTAGGAAAAAATGTTTCAAGCTCCGAGCAATGAAACTAAATTTGTCTTTACTTACACAGTTCTGTAATCATGACTAAACATTGCCTAATGTTACCGTTTTAGAGGCAAAAACAAGAAAATCTACAAATTTGTTTATTTAAAACAACAAAATTCCTAAAACTATGATTAGTGTTAATAATGCTTAGAATCTTTAGTACAGATTATCAGATGAAACATCCATAAACCTTTGCGCCTTAATAACTGGGCCATTTGGTTAGTAAAAACTTAACGAGGATTTAACCCATTTTAATATTATGGATGTTCTTTTGTTGTAAATGCTAGTTTTAGAAGTTTCTGTTCAGACGTTAGTGTTTGCTTTGGTAAACATATTTTTGTATAGAACCAAGTTTGTGTAATGAAATGATAGAAATCGATTTGTATAATAATGAGTTTAAATGATTAATCAAGGTTTAGGAGCTTGTACGGGGTTTTAATTCAAACAGCGTCCGATAAACCCTTTGTGGGGCTCGTGTAAGGAGTCGGAGTTCTACATTTAAGACAGTTGCTCATTCACTTTAAGAGTACACTGCACATTCACATTGCCTTTTCCCTGCGCTGTTGTTGATGGCGCATCGGCTGCCGACATCCCCCCTATTGACCCCCATCCTTTCTGCCTTTTCCGTCTCATGAAAAATGATTCCTGCGCACTGACTGAATTTGATTTCTTCCTGACCTGGGGTGCGTTTCCCAAACAACGACATAGCTCGCTGCTTAACCACCGTAGTACGATGCATTGTCGGAAAAACTAACTAACTACTCGCAACATCGTACTTGTGTCACAGATCTATCGTTTGAACCACGTAGCTTGTCTCTGTAGTTGTGACGTTCATCT
>JBAJNP010011638.1:0-14487 GCA_036877545.1 Yasuhikotakia modesta | reverse complement strand
TAATATATTCAATTTTTTACAGTATTACAGTAATAATTTTATTTACAGTAACTATTTTTTATATGACACTCATTTTAAGTATCATTTTATTTTAATACATTTTATATATTAAACTGAAATTATGGCGGTATTAATAATCCCAATAATCTGGCAGTATTAATATTGTCAAGTGTAAATATGTCGATATTTACAAATAATATATTTTTAATTGATGAGAACTGAGGGAGAAATCTGCAGATTATCATAAATGAAAAAGTTATGTAATTTTAATGTAGTGTTATCCTTTACCCTCCACCTATAAACAGGTAAAGGTAGAGAGAGTGTTTATGTGTGTAATAGGAGTGGCTTTGTGACGTGTGTGTGTGTGTGTGTGTGTGTGTGTGTGTGTGTGTAGAGGGAGGTGGCCTAGCAACAATCTCAGGTGTGTTTGTGTGGCTCATAACAGAGAGATTCGAGCGAGAGACTTTTAGTCAGACTAAAAATCTTTCTAAAGGAAATGAATACTTCTTTAAAAGCCTTAGCAAAAACGAGGATTAAACTGAACCGATGAAAAGACCTGAAGCAGAAAATGTTCTTCAGAAAACTCTGAGGATCTCCAGGAAGTTGGCAGATCTCTGCCTGTCTGGACTCGTTGAATTGAAGGTATTTTTTGATTTGTTTGCACACAGATTTATTTCCTGCAGTGAAACTACAGATATGGTAAAATGTGACTGTTGGTAAAATGTGGACTTGTAAGATATGGTAAAATGTGACTGTCATTCAGGTTTGTAAAAGTCTTTACATAATAGTGTTTCAAACGCGTTCATGGCTAACAGCTGTAGGTTGTGAAAACGTGTCTAATGTTTCCATTCACTAACAAACACATTACAAAATGTATTTTAAAAGTTTCAGGAAATGTTCTGAGAACGTTCTCTGTTAACTAGGCTAGCAGATCAACTCGCTCACAGTAAGTGATACTAGAACGGCCTTGAAATTTGGACGTTGATCCTAGTAAGCAATCAAAATATATCATGCATCAGACCAGCGGCTAGTAATGAGACGGTTAGTAATCAGGCGGTTGGTTAGTAATGGTCACGTCACCGGCCGTGTTTAACCTGCAAGATGAGTCTGTTGGAAAATCTTTGTAAGAGAGATTTTGAGCAGCTGGGATAAAGAGTTTCGCATAATACATCAGTTTTTGTTGGATGTATTATTATGAGGCCTTATCAGAGTTTTATATGTCAGACTCAGTATGTCTCATCTGCCGTTACATGTCTCTATGGTTAAAACAGAAGCACGTCTTATCTGCGTTTAGCTGTTATCTTGATACGATTCAGTGATGGACAGATGAATCTGACACTTAACACTGATCACAAAGATTAAACGCGCTGACATGCATTTACATCCTCAGTGTAAGTTACAGTATTTACAGTCACATTTACAGTAGATTGATGCATCTGCCAGATGATGCTTTTATACAAAGTGCCTTCATGCATTCAAGCAACAGGTTTGATCGATGTGTGTTTCTGTGTGCATCAAACTCGCAACGTTTTGTGGATCTAATGCAATTTTCTACCAGTTCACAATATATATGTTTATTTTGTTATTCTGTAGGGAGAGTCGTCTCCGATGAAGACAACCTGGTACTGTCCCCTGGACCTGGTAAATAAATCATTATTTATCCTAATCTGCAGCATCAGAAATGTTTCTTCTACATCATTTATTGTTTGCATCATCTTTAAATAAATCTTTCCCACATGCTGTTTGGTAAAGGCAGAGCTTTTCTGATGATGTCACTCTTTGAAACGCCTACTTTTGTTTAGAACCAATTTCAAGTGGAAAAAATTAGGCCACAACCTCCTTTATTTGGTTTCACTTTAAAGTACGTCAGAAGACTGGTTGCAACTTCTGATTCACACAGACAAAAAAGATTCAGACAAAATCCTGATTCACACAGACATTAAAAAACTAATTCCAGTCGGGCACTGCGTCAGACACCACAGTCAACTCTTGTAACTAACAGTTGCTTTATCAGATCCAGCCGTTTGAATATGACCACTGGCTTTTATTTTTCTGCTTCAGTCCAGTGTGTCTGAGCAGGAGGAAGATGGAATCATCTATACAGTCCTGATAAAACAACACGGACCTCCCAGCGGCCTGCAGGTAAACTCCAGATCTTGCTGATTAGCTGCTCCAGTTTCCAGAAGTTTCCTCACGTATTTCTTCACGTACTTCCACGCATTTCCTCCCAGTACAAAACGCCTCGTTCCCAACACGTCAAAGCAGGAACCGAGGAGAAGCTGGTCCATCATCTCCTTCACTCCTTCTCCATGGGTGACTCCTCCTTCATCCCCGTCTTCCTCTCCACATATCGCTCCTTCACCTCCACACAGAGAGTTCTGGACATCCTGACGCTCAGGTAGACCCTCATCTCACACCCACAATGAAGACATGAAGTTAGTGTGAGAAGTGATTGCTGGTGATTCACTGAAACACTTCATGCTGGTTCACTGCAGACAGATGTTTGTGTGTCATGACCACAAAACTGCCTCTAATTGACTTTGACAACTTATTTCCTACATCAGAGCTCTGGTTGAATCACCAGTTACTGCGAGAAACAAGAAAAATCATCTGTTTTTTTCTCCTGACATTTATATTCAATTTAAAATATTTCCTTTCTTATTTTTTGAATCTGTTTAAATCTTCCCTCATTTCATTTACTGGGTAAATCTCTTCCAAACATGCATTACTTTTACATTTATTTTTTACATTTATTTGTACAGTGTTTTCACAATATTTATAATTTTACATAATAAATGATGTGTTTTACGGTACGTGTTACAGTGTTAATTTGGGCCTATACGTCCCTCTGTCTCCGTTTCTCATTTTAAACATGGCTTTTATTTTCCAGACTGGAAAACCCTCCGGGGGAAATCAACAGTAGCTCTCGTCAGCAGTTTAACCAGTGAGTATTAATGCATTAAATTATATGTTCTTATTTTATTCTGGTAGTAAAGTTCCAGTGTCTCTGACTCCCGCCGTGTTCAGGGCCGCGTGTTCGGTGTTCAGCTCATGGATCCGTGATTATCCAGAGGATTTCCGTTCTCTGGGCGACCCCTCCTCCCTGCTGCGCCTGGCCCCCCTTTTTCCAGCAGATCCCTCGGGAGCCGAAATCAAAGACAGACTGCTGAGGATCGCAGAGGAGCTGAGGGAAAAAGCACTGCTGTCTGGATCTCTGTCAGGTCAGGATATTTCGGGCTGTTTGTCCTCGACACAAGCATAATTTAGTTGCTGTTCCATATTTGCACCAGACAGAACAGGTCGTTGTGTCCCACAGCGTCACACGCCGGACAGTAAAACACCGGCTGTGATAAAAACAGAAACACTTAGTGATTTTGTCCCTCTTTTCTACTTTGTGACTTAATGCCAAGAAAATGATATCATCATATGGAGCTTTTCTGTGGTAAAATGTAAGGAAAAACATTATAAAATCTTTTATCTGTCTATGTTTAAGGACTTTAATTGATTTTGTTTAATATTAAAACTTTGTGTCAGATTTAGGTAAGTTTAGACAGACAGGTAATCATCACTATTGCGTGATAATACAAAAAACGAGAGAGTTACTGTCCATTATTTTTCGATGTAAACATCTGCAGATCTTACCAAAAGTGTGACCCCTCCACCTGACCCCGCCAACTTTGATGCCGCCAGCATTTTGGGATTCCCATCCAGTGTGATCGCTGAGCAGCTGACCAGAATCGAGACGGTGGGTTTAACTGCAGCAGAAGCTATAAAACACGTTTATGTAAATGCTAATCAATCTTGTGGCTTGATGTTGAATAAAAGTTTTGCTGTTTTGCTGCTTCTGTTGAAGCTGTGAACTTTATAAAACATGCAGACAATAAAAACATGAACTGTATACAGTCAGTCTTGCGTTTTGTGTAGCTCAGCTTCCCCTTGCATTGAAAGTACAAAAATACAGAATAAATAAACAACCTTTAAAGGGCAGAACATGTTTTTTAAAAACATACAAGGACTAAAACAAACAGTGATACTGTTTGGTAGGAGATTCAGTTATAATAAAATCCTTAGACAGACGCTAGCTCTGATGTTAATCCTGCTAAATTACTTCTGCTTTCTGTTTTTATAAGGATCTTTTCCTGAAGTTGGTGCCGTATCACTGTTTGGGTTCTCTGTGGTCTCAGAGAGATAAGAAAGGAAAGGAAGGGGCTTGCTGGTCCGTCAGAGCCACTATCAAACAGTTTAATCGCTTAACCAATGCCGTCACGGCCTCGTGTCTGTGGAACACGGCTCTGAAGAGCCAGCAGAGAGCCCGGCTGCTGGAGAAGTGGATCAGCGTGGCAGAGGTCGGCGCTGTTTGGACCGAGCTTTACACACGGGTGATGTTGTAACACACACAGAATAAATGATCTGTCTCCTTAACAGGCCTGTAGAAGCAGGAAGAACTTCTCCTCGCTGTATGCCGTCCTCTCAGCGCTGAAGAGCAATCCCATCCACAGACTGCGGAAGACCTGGCAGGAGACAGACAGGTGGGAAAACTCAGCTTGGAAAACCAATGGTTGTGTGTAAAATGTATTTTAACATTAAAAGAACGTTACGCGGCATCCTTAAGCTCTGTGGACAGCATGTGTTGCATCCAAACTCACAGAGAATGTTCTCAGAATGTTTCTAAAAACCTCTCAATACAAAACTTGTCATTTTAAACGTTCCTCAAACTTTGAAAATAACATTTTTAAACATCTTTGCTACTTAATCACATCTAAATGTAATGGTGATGTTATGAGATAGCAGCACTGAATATAACATTTGTCCTGACAGAGAAGCTGTGAGGAGATACGAGGAACTTTCTGACATCTTCTCAGAGAAGGACAACTACTCTCAGAGCCGTGAGCTGCTGAAAGAGGTGAAACAGCCAATAAAAACAGCCTGTTGCATGTTCTGATCCATGATGTGGTTTAAAATCTGCTGACATCTAGTGGAAACTGAGTGTCACACAATGCAACTTATTGCCACTGAGTTGCTGCACCCAGTAAAGACTCAGTTAACAGATTACTGATGTTATGGAGACAGGGAATGTGTTTATATGATGTGATATTAGTCAGTTAAATGTGTTAAACCAGTTTTTCTCCCGTGTTTCCAGATGAATCAGAATTCTTAGTGTTTCTCTAGCTTTTATGTGTTAGCAATGCAAAGGTTGTGGGTTTGATATAGTAATATAAAAACTATAAACTATAAAAATATAACACACTGGAATTCACTTTGAATAAAAACGTCTGACAAAAACATAGAGGGATTGAATTTGATATTATCCATTGGGAATTGATTTGATTATGATAAATTACATTACATACAACACGGATTTTACCTTTCAGAATGAAGCCAAATAGCTGAGTGTTATAAAATAAGAGGGATTGTTGATTAATCAGTATAAAACAAACCTGTTTACTCTGCAGGAGGGGACGGCCAAATTTGCAAATCTTGACACTAAAATCAACAACAGGAGATTTACAGGGGTAAGAGACTACATTCATTTATTTAAGGGTAGCAGTTTGTTTTTCCAGAAACATTTTTTTTACGCTGGTCTCTTCATGTCCTGATAATAACAATAAGTAAAATGTGTAAATATATAAATGTATTTCTTCTGGGTAAGTCAGAGATCTTGCTATTGCTGGGCCTCTCAGGAATTGTCTACCCTACCTTTAACTTTACATTTCAGTAGTAATTTAATAGTGTAAAGCAATAATTTTACCTTTCAACATATCAAAACGAAATAAATTCTGGAGTATTAAAATGCTGTTTCTGTTGTAGTCGTGCGCTCAGGGAACTGTTCCTTATCTCGGCATCTTCCTCCGAGATCTCACCATGCTGGACACTGCGGTTAAAGACAGACTAGAGGTGACGTACAGACTTCACAACAACTGCCAAAAATGAGCAAATATTCCCTCTCAGACCTTTTGTGTGTCATCATACATCAGGCTCTGATGGTTTCACAATGTTTGTCAAAACTCTGATAACATCTAGACGTGCCAGAACTACTAAATAAAACATGACTGACATCTGAATCAGAGAAACGCTTTGTAATGTGTCATTTTTTCTTACAGAATGGCTTTATTAACTTCGACAAAAGACGACGGGTGAGTTTAATTATTTTTATGAAATCATATTTATGATTTTTTTATCATTTTTGTGGAAGAATTTACATCACATTGTCTGGATTCAGGAGTTTGAGGTGATCGCGCAGATCCGCCTCCTGCAGTCCTCGTGTCGGAACAGCATTTTCCGTACGGACGAGACGTTCGTTCACTGGTATCACAGCGCACCCACTCTGAGTGAGGAGGAAAGGTCGGTGACTATCACATGACTGTAATAACCGTCTCAGATACGACCCGTTTGTGATGATAAATTGCTCCTGTGATTTTTAATAGCTACAAGCTGTCCAATCAGATTGAAGCGCCGGGCGAGCCGAGTCCTGGGCGTGGCCTAAATCCCACAGTGATCATCACACAGTGTCCGGAGTAAGTGTGTTACATTCAGCCCATAGCCCCACATTAAAGCTGCGAGTTTGGCTTCATTTGATTTTAAGAAATGTAAAGAAAAGTTTGTAAAATAATCTGCGTTTTATGATTCAAACAGAGATGGCGATAGAAAGACAAAGGTAACAGATTGCTGCTTTAAAAACATGCCCACCAGACACGCAGTATTTAATAAGTTAAATGTGTCTCACTTCTAAGATTGATACAGTTTGTTTTTAAATATAGTTACACTGTAAAGAGGTTGTCTAACTGCATAGAAACTTTTATACCCTGTAATATAATTGTGTGGCAGTGAGTGGAAATGAAATTAAATCATACCAGTCAGTTTAGGCCTCAAAACTGTCAGTTGTGGATGTTTGCTGAGGCTCTTTAGCGCCTGAGATCCAGGAACTACAACCTCTCTGGCTCTTCTTGCAGCTGCCCTCACATCATTAACTCTGGGTGTGGTGTTCAGACATTGTGTCACGGCTGCCTTTTCATTTACCACAGAGAAAACAAAAAGAAATGTTCTTTTGATCGGTTATATTTAGAAGACGAGTGCTTCCCTTTATGGTAATGCAGAAAGACCGACAGTCATACCAGAGTCGAGACAGATTGTAACCGTAGCCTTTGTTTTGCTAAGTTAATCATGGGTCATTTTTCTGAGTAACTATTCAAGCGATTGTCTTCATGAGTTTATTTTCTGCTGGTTGTTTAGAGGATAAAACTCGCCTGTGATCTGCACACAGATTCTCATGAGCTCTGTCAGTCCGCTTTGAGTTCTGTGACGCTTGAACTCGTGTCGTTTTGTTGTTCAGCGAGACAAACACAAGATTTAACATTTCTACAGAATTTCTGCTCATGGTCTGCAGTTAACATTACAGTCCAGACCTCAGTTCACACACTAGGTTACTGTGTGTTGAGTGAACAGGCAGCAGGTGTACAGGTGTGTCAGGTAAGATTGTTGTGTTGTTGTGTTGCAGTGGTTTTACAGTCATGGATGCTGACGGCATGTTTGACTTCCCCTCACCTGTCAATCATCTGCTGTCAAAGCTGTACAAGGTAAGAGCAAATAAAGAGCGTTATTATGTGATATATGTGATATAAGATTATATATGATTATCACAGTTATGGCTCTTCACACGCTTGATATCCACTGTTTACAGCAACTTTAAGAGATTTGTTATTCATTTAAGGGCGTAAAGAAGATTTTGTCATTTAGTCTCATCTGTGTGCCTCACATGATTGTTGTGAAACGTTGTTKTTTAACGTTTTTAATCTGAAGTGCTTCCATTACTGTAAGATTTATATTCTAACATATTCTGAATTTATATTCACATTTATATTCTGAAATTGAGAAGAATTGTGCTCAGAAATTTAAATTCTGTTTCATAATTATTCAGATATTTTCTTTTACTCATTTACTCTCTAAATCCATAACATTTTGTTTCACCTAAGCAATAAAATCACATGGTCATTTGGTGACCAGTCATGTGAAATGATTTTTCATTCATCTTTTAATAAACTTCCCTTTAAGAATAGTCACAATTATTCCTAATCTGAAGTCCTGAAATTTCAGCATGTGAAATCTCCCTCTGTTTCCTGTCTGGACGTTGATTCGTCTCCGCCATCCAACGAAGGCCCGCCCTCTGTGCTGACCACACCCACTACACCTGTCAAATCACACCGCCGGTCCGTCTCCTGCGGCAACACGCCAACCAATAACAAAACAGAGGCGGGGCCTGATATGCGCATCATCAGAATAAGAATGGATTTACAAGACGGCAACCTCTACAGAAGTATTCTGGTAGTCAAAAGACGAGAAACGATCTTTAATGTTTCACAAGGACGTTTGTGCTGTTAAAATAAGACAAGCTGTATTTCACATCAACAGTCCAGTGTTACATCAGCACATCTCTGACTGAACTTCTGTTTAAATATACATAACAGCGTTTTGTTTTTTGTTTTAACGCATCCTCTCGTCTTTGTGTTGCTTTAGGTCACAAGTAACGACAAAACACCCACTGTAATCAGTTCTGCCTTAGAGAAACACAACCAGAACCCGCAAGAGGCGTCCAAATACGAGCTGATCCAACTGCTGCCAGAGGGGAAAGGTGAGGTCACATGATCAGAACCGTTGATTTCACAACCCACACGTCTAATCCAGTTTCATTATTTTAATACTTTAATATTTAATATGGAAATTTAAGACGTGATTCCTCATGTGAACAGAGGAGAGAAGTTCATAAAGTGTCATAAAAACACCAACTGCTCACCGTACGGAAAAAGAAAATAATCACAAGGAGAATAAAGCCACAGTTTGTAACCTGATGGTTGTTGTCAAACTCAGCCTAAGAAATGTTGCTAATTTACATTTAATTTACTGCAGCCAAATGAAACGAAATGAAAAAAACAGCAGCATTTAAAATAGAGTTTAAAGGTTTGGACATTATGAGGATATTTTAATTAAAGCTGCAATAGAACCTCTCTGGCGCCAACTTGTGTTTTTGTTTGAAAGTTTTTATGTAAGTTGAAGCCAAATTACGGATTGCAGCTTTAACGTTTGAGTGTTTTGCTTTATTTAATGTATTAAATGTATGTGTTTTGTTTTCTACAGAGTTAATAATACCACCCACAGGAAACGTCTTCTACGCCATGTCATCGGTGAGCGTGGACTTCCTGTTAAGGAGACGAGGGGGAAACACACCGATTGGCTCTCCATCTCTTGGCAACGAAACCAGCGCAACCTTCCCACGAATCAAAGCCAAAGGCAGAAGACTGGTCCGAAATCTCTTCTAACATTAAACCCAAACACTTTCAAAAGAAAAGACACTATATTTCACGTGGAGCTCGGTGACCTGATTTTGAAAATGTTCGTTCAACTACTGCATTCGGTCCGAATGCAACGATTGGATGTCTTACTTGACTGTCAAACTGCGTATGCGTTCATGTGTTGGAGGAGGCGTGGCTTTGGAGATGCTCTGAAGGGAGGCGGGAACTTGTGCTTTTAAAGCTAGCTTGCTATTGCTAGCCGAAAATTCCCCGTCCTGCCTTTAAAGTCATTGCCATTGATATTTACAGCTAAATGTTGCACAATTTTTGCATTTCAAGACAGTCAAGTACCGTTTAGTTTCCTGGATTCCCCGACTACCTCTAAAGCCATTGATCCATAATTACAGCATGTTTGTTAAAAAACAGCATAATGAATAAAAACGAGAGCAGCTAAAAATCCGACATACGTTTTCAGAGAAGGTACTCGTGGCTGTCTGAACATTTCAAACACTGAGCTTCTGTGAGGTCCACCGTCTGAGATGTCAAAACTACTGATAACTGCCCAGCTACCCAAAGAAAAGCTATTGAAAAAAATAACACTGCCACCTGCTATTTTCCTCACCAAGTATGCAAACTGTGGCTTACTGTGTCCTCTCTGTATGTATTTGAACCGATTGCGTTATGTATTTGTTATGTACAGGCTCTGTTCTAAACCATAGCAAGTTCCCTTGCTGTTTATCACAAGCATAGGCAGCTGCCTCCTAAGGGAACATGCTGAGGTGACATTTCAAAGCAGAACTATGAGAACTAAAGTACATGAGGAGCATGATGATCCCTCAAAATACCGCCTAAGTAGGCTGCTTTGAAACAGAGCTAGTTGTGTGTTGAGCTGACTCCTTTAAACCAACAAAGCTGTGTCTGTTCTGTTATTTTTGTACCTTTAAATCAACCAGAGAAACGTTGAATTACACGGTGAAACTGTTACTCTGTTGTTTGGACCCGATGAACCTCGCTGTCTTACTGCCTCGTGTGCTGTTGACGTCTCTGTAGGAACCGAGGCATTCGAGGACAGCCAGCTAACAGAGAACGCTCTCAGAACGTTGGCTGATGATCTGAAAAGGTTCTCTCAAGGTTAACCGAAAACGTTCTTGCAGTAACGTTTGGGGAAACATTCTTACAACCTGTATTTGTTAGCTGGGGCGACGCAGGGAAGAGGGACGTTCTCCAAATCATTTCAGTCGCAGCGAAGTGCCTTTTATCAGCAGGTGCTGTCCTCAGTTGCGGCTTCAGTCATGTATCCTGACGTGTTTGTGCACTACATACCTCCTGTTCTTATAATAAACTTTATTTTGCTACAACCCACAGACCTCATTATTTCTTTTTTATCCACTTCCAACACATTTCCAAGCCTGAAAATCTCTATATACATTTTTTGATATTAAGGTTTATCTAGAAAATCTTACATTTATAAATGCTAAAAATAGCTCATTTTTGGACATTTTAATGATATTAAACTTTGAAATACTCAGTTAAATTGTGTTTATTATTTTTTCTGATGTCATGCAAATAATGAAAAACAGTGACATTTTTAATGCAATTAGATTTTCAGTATAAAAAAAATGAATTTGATAGCCTTTAAAACATTTCTAAGCACATAAAACCGCTGTAATGAGTAAAGTTTACAGCAGACTCTGATCTGATCATTATTTACAGTCCTGTTGCCTTTAAACCGTCAAAAATTGCGATGTGGTTTTTGTTGCGTCTACAGATCTTCATCTGTATCTCGCAGCTTCGTCGCAGCCCTGCACCTCACCGCTGCAGCTCTCACACTGCAGGGCTGCGACGCGATAGGCCTTCCACACCGCGGCATCTCGCCGGCACACTGTCCCTCCGCCCCGCCTCTCCTCCGCCTCGTCACGGTTGATGTCGCCCACGCAGACCCAGCCGACGGACGACCCACTTCCTGTTGTGCTCACCGCCCACTTGGAGTGGTCCTCTGTGGTTTTGAAGGTGATCCGCTGGCCCGGCGAAATGAGATCCACGTTCAGAACCTCCCACTTGGGAGAGCAATCAGAGGACAGGATGCCCGTGGAGCGACGCCAGAACTGGACCAGCAGGTTGGACTGCAGCACTGGGGCCACCCAGGAGTGATACAGATCTGAACACCAGTGAAGAATGATTTCAGTGTCACAATTTGAACATGATTATTGATATGGAGTTTGTACTTCACACAATAACACAAATAATTTAGCACCAGTTTGAGGTTAAACTTCCAAAACAGTACATGAGCTGTAAAAACTAAAGGTTCCTCAAGGTTCTACCGAGGGTTCCACTGGTGTGGCAATGTGAGGAACCGCAACCAGTTCCTCAAGGAACTTTTTTATTTATACAGTGTGGTGCTATTACACACATTTAAGTGTAAACTGTTTAGAAAACTGCGTGTGGTTTGTAACAACACAGAAAAACTAATGCCATGATTTTCTCCTTTAGGTTAAACTATTTGTCTGTTCCATTAGCTAAACAAGTTTATTTTTAGTTAAATTATTTTTATATTTAGTAAAAATATATGAAAATTTGACTGGCTGGCATTAGTGACACTTACTTGCTCCATCAGCACTAAAATCTAGTCCTACCATTGGCAAAGGATGCACCCTTCGCGAAGCTAATGAACTCTGTTCCAGCCAATGAGAGGAGCGAGACGCTGCGATTGGCCGGGGAGGAGGAAGTGTTTTCCCATCTGCCCGGTGTGTGTTTACAGAGTTGTGCCACAGCAGGTACAACAGCAGCCAGAGACTCAGGGACGCTGCAGTCATAGACGTGCGGCTGGTTAATTTTCAGCTGCTCGCCTGTAAACAACAAACACCATAACAGCAGACATTTCTTTAACAAGATAAACTACGAAACTAAATATAAAACTATAGCACTAAATATAAAAGCTGCAATCTGTAACTTTGTTTGATTAAAAATGTAAATGAGTTATTGAGCAAGAACATGACAGATCAGCGTTCAACACAATCTCTTTATTTTACCTCGATTCACAATCATAAATTGAAATTCTCATTTGAAACACACTTCAGTCATTTCAGAGCAACACAAGTGGTGTTGTTACTATGGTTACTGTGTCAGTAAGAAGGACTATTCAAACTGTATCTATGGAAACTGCATCCCATAAACACTTAGTCAAGGTTTTTATTATCACACCCGTTGCATTTGGTAACAGAATATCAAAACCGTGTGTCTTCTGCAAATAACACATACTGGGCCTTTCCCAGAACTCAGGTTAATTCATACCTATGGTCTGAAAGCGCTCTAAAGGATAAGAGACGCAGATGAAGTTCTGTCCGTTATTTATGCCCGAACTGGGGTAGGAATATTGCCCCTCTGATTTGGGAGGGGGGAAATGCGGTGTGCTGTGGACCAGCCAATAGCCCTGTTGCTTATTAAAGACAACCAGACCTGGAACAAACGAAAGCACAGATGAATTAGGTGTGTGTGTGTTTCATTACCCTTTTAAACCCTTAACAGCAGTAAAATCACACCTTTAGTGTGGCCACAAGAGCTGCAGGCATCTCCCACATGTTTCTGCTGCGGAGGTTGATCATTATATAAGACGTATCCAACATCACCGCCCTGAAACACAGACAGCTGCTCACAGCTTCTTAAGACACATGACTGCATGATTTCATACGGCTGAAGTCATGTGGTGACAGTTCCTCTTTCATTGTGAAACTTCTGTGCACAGAAGACCATGAGAACTCTTGTGTTTCATCCCAGAAACATCTTAAACTGTCAATTCCCCTTTTCTCACTGTCATCTGACACAAATCAGACCTCACATCTAAAACTTGACTACTTGTGTCTGAAAGTATCTGATTTCACAGACTTTCAAACATGGATCTGAGTTTTCAAACTTTTCAGATAAAGAAACTGATTTCACAGAAATTACAATGTGTCAGTTATGGAGGCCAGAGCAATAATAATAATAAATGTAACGAATGATTATTAATTCAGAGCAAAAACAGCAAACAATTAAGATTAAATTGGTGGTTTGTTTTAAAAACGTTTTCTTTTGTGTTTGCATGTCAAATGATGCGCTTAAACAAAACTTAGTTTTACTCAAACAGCCTGTCTTGTTTTCTTAAGTAAATCAAATGCTATAAAATAAGGCAAATAAACTGTTTCTGATATAATGCTGATAAATAAGTGGCAGTATTACATATTTTGACTGGTGTTTATGCAAACAAAGTGTGTTTTGTCCGAAGTGATCAGAAAAATCAGATATGTAGCAAAACATCAGATCATTAGATTTTATAAGCGCTTCTCAAAAACATGCAGAGTACAGAAAAGTCAAACTGCTGAGTTTTACAAAATCACAGCAAGCAAAACAGTTATTGGTAATGAAAATGAACCTTCTGCAAAATAAAGCAGAACTGGACATTTAATCTGTCAGGTAATTTATGTTTAACTTAGTTTTTTAATTTAATAATAGCAGGTTCGATTCTGATAACAGCACTGTACAGAACAGTGAGCTCTACCTCATATAAAGGCTGTAATGTACGGCCCACAGAACTCTGACTGTCATTAATGAAGGTTTTCCCATCAGCCCATCCTTCAGTCTCAGCATCCATGAACAGATACTTCAGTCCCTCCTGCGCAGACTCATGATGCGGCCGAGGCAGTTTATACAGATAAAACCTGCACAACACACACCACATCAACACAGAAACATATGCAATCATAGATTAGAATATACAGTGTGTGTGTGTGTGTGTGTGTGTATGTGTGCCTGTATATGTGTGTGTGTGTCTGTGTGTGTGTCTGTGTGTGTGTGTATGTGTGCCTGTATATGTGTGTGTGTGTCTGTGTGTGTGTGTGTGTCTGTGTGTGTGTGTGTGTGTCTGACACAAACCAGTCCACAGGTTTCCCCTCATCATTGTAACACTGGATGGGAGTCGCACCTCCTTCGCATGCAAGTAGAAGCAGGAGCACAACATGAACAAACATGATGGCAGCCTGACAAACACACCAAACCAGTCAGTGTATTACAAACAGTCAGTGCATTAAAAACCAGTCAGTGCATTACAAACCAGTCAGTGCATTAAAACCAGTCAGTGTATTAAAACCAGTCAGTGCATTACAAACCAGTCAGTGCATTACAAACCAGTCAGTGCATTAAAACCAGTCAGTGCATTACAAACCAGTCA
>JBAJNP010011636.1:0-14487 GCA_036877545.1 Yasuhikotakia modesta | reverse complement strand
CAAATCTTCCAGTGTTTGGACTCGCCTGTAACACGCAGCAGCTTTAATAAAGCAGATGCAGATATCTGCAGCTAAACCTGACAGAGGAATAATTCCTGTAACCACAGAGGAGTTCAGTCTGATTCTCTTACACGGCACAGCAGCCCTGATGGTGCTTCTCTGAAGACAGCAGCTGCCTCTTCTGAGCACGGCTCAGCCCTTTGTGTTAAAGCAGTCAACACATGCTGAGGGGAAAGAGGAGGGCCGGCAGAGCCCCCGAAGGAAAAGCCAAGCTCAGAATAATGAACATTTACACATGAATGCAAAGCTGACAGCCACCAAGAGGAAACGTGAAAGAGTCCCTCAAACAGAGCTACAGTTCATTTTCAATGCATTAAGACAGACACTTATTAACAATTAATGAATAACAGTGTAGCCTGACTACACAAAAACATGCACACGCGTTTACAATTCACAACGGCCGGTGTTGTTGGTGGAAAGCCTAAACGTGTTAAAATGTCATTTCTCATTCTCCTGAAAGTCAGTGAATCTGTTTAGTGTGTCGAAACAAAATTACACAGGTGCTCAAATGTAGGTACAATTTCAACATTATTACTTTTTGTTTCAGACAAAAGTTATGCAACGAAACGGTCCATTTCTTGATCATCAAATGAGCCTTTTCTTAATTTCTTGTGACTTAAGTCACACGTTCACTAGACTGAACGGGCATAAATGTTTACGCAAGCTGTGTCAATATTGTTTTATTCATAAGGTTAGATCTGCACCGTTTTTACACGGGTATCTTCATCACTAATTTATCATGTCTCTCGTAACTAAACAAGCCAGAGAATCGCCCACATTCAAGTGTCTGAATAGCGTTTCCTCTCCTCGACATAATGACACGTTTAAACCCCGCAACACCCAGAGATAAAGCGGCTCGTGCATCTCCGCTGTAACACAATGATACCCGAACAGTCCATTGGGTTTTAATTCAACAGCCCTGCGCGATTTTAACAAAACGTCAGACCCCGTAAAACCATTTTGTCACCTAAATAAAACCAGTAACATATTTTTTGACACATAATCGTTTCTTACACTGGCGAGATGAACGTTCATGCGATCAGCCGAGCGCCTACAAACCCGCTCCCTCTCTTTAACTCTCACCCGTTTTTGTTGCCGTCCGACACCATAACGTCAAGCTTAAACCGGGACCTACACGGCCGATTCTGCACCGGTTCTGCCGGTCACGGATGCGTAGGAAGAAACGTGAGAAGCGGGCGCGCGCAGCACGGCGTTTTTTTTGCGTCAATGCGTCGTTTCGGTCACGGCAGCGCCATGTTGAGAAGCGTAAGGACCCCTGTTCTACAGCCACGCCGGTTAAAGGGCTGCCACGCAGAACGCCTGATTAAAAATACAACCGCCCTCCAGTTTATTAAATCTGACCTCGTTTTCTGCTAGTGGTAACTTTTCTCTGGGTCACACTGAGGATATAAGGAGATCTAGCTTAGTAAGAAAAATCAAAAACATGTCACAAACAACATAACTTGTGCTTACTAATCATTGTTCTTTACATAAAGACTATACCACAATGGTCATCGTGTGCACAAAAACATGTATGAGTCTCTACAAAACATTCAATAATATTGAGATTATTATACTGTTGGATGCAACCTTGCATCCAACAGTACAATGAATATTCAGTGAACATTAAGCACACGGTGTGTAAACCACACTGACACAAATAACTAAAATTGAACTGAAATTTAACACTGGCACAAACAGGGTAGCTCCTCCATATGCTGCGTTTCCTGGTGAAATGAGGCAATTTTACTAGCGATGCATGAGAAGAGCTCATTCATTCACCACACCTGTGCATGTCCACACATCTACACATCTTGTACTGTTGGATGCAAGGTTGCATATTGGTTGTAAATGTGATTCCATACAGCAAACAGACAGACAACTCAAAAGATTACAAAAAACACTGAGGTGTGAATGACAATTATAAAATATGCTGCTGACCTGGTAGATTGGACCTTTTCTTCAGCATCTGATCTTCTGTTCTCCTTATTCTGGTTTTTAGAGGAAAAAAAGAGATTTTATTATACTTTTTACAAAACCATGAAAACCAGTGAACATATCCCAAGATGTTTCTATAAACACAATACTTCATGTTTTTCCTCAGCTCACATTACGAGTGTGAGAAGTTTTGCTAAACTCATTTACACCCAGAGAGACAGAGTCCTACTGGTGCATCAGTATTAGCATGGCTGGTTCATCATAAGAAAACACAAAGACAGAAGAAAACAACAGGATTGAGAAAATGAAGGATAAGCTGATTACAAACCTTCTGGCTTTGTGGACTGGATTTACGCTGTGAGCTTGTAGAACCAGAGGATGAAGATTCTGGATCAGAGTCAGAAGATGAGGAACGAGGTTCATGAGTGTTTTCTCTTGTTTCTTCTTCAGATGGAGAGGATGAAGATGGGGGCGTTTTTTTCTCTTCTGCTGCTTTTGGTGACTCTAAAGGTGCCTGTTTCTCCTCCTCACTAGAGTCCTCCATCTCCATAACATCTTCAGAGCACTTAGGCTCTGTGGTGTCACCTGACACCTGCTCTGGTTCTGAGGCTGACTTCAGTGACTCAGGTGGAGGGACCTCAGAGAACATTTGTGGCCTCTTTAGTGGAGTTGTGGGTGAAGTGATGAGGAACGGTGCAGATGTCTCATCCACATTCTCACCTCTGTTTTGCTCATTCTCTCGCTGAGGTCTTTTCTCATTCTCTGAAACATCATTTTGCTGTTCGGTGTGAACAGTCACTCCAGCCTCATCTGCTGCGTTCTTGTCATCCTGCTCTTCCACTTCCATTTCTCCTCCTTTACCCTCAGACTCCATCTTGCGGACCAGCAAGCTCAAAGGACCAGGTCTGCGTGAGGATGGGGGTTCTGGACTGCTGGATCTGGAACTGGAGCTGGAATCCTGTCTCTTGAGAGGTGGAGGAGAAGATGCGATGCCCGGCTGTGGAGCAGCATCCTGTGCTGGGCCTGCTGGTTCATCTTGATCATGGGGGCTCTGTTTGGGAGTGTCCGGTAGAGGGAAGGAGAGCTCTGGAGGAGGGGATGGAGGAGGTGTAGGTTGGCGGAGCTGCAGAGGAGGCTGATGGACAGGTTGAGGCTGGGGAGGGATGTGCTGCGGAGGCTGAGACTTTCTGCGGGATCGTTGCGGGGCTGCTGCAGGTGGAGGTTTTACAGGAGGTGCCCAGACGTTCTTCTTTGAGTGTGAGGAAGGGCCCCATTCAACATCGTCATCACTGTCATCGTCATCCTCTTCATCATCATCACTGTCGACCTGAACACAAGCTGCGGCTTTGGTAGAACGACTGAACTGCAACACAGAATGTGCTCCACCCGCCTCAGCCGGAGACGCTCCTTCCTTCTCCTGGGAACGGGGCACCACGAGCGGTAGACCCTGACGCTCAGGCTGTCCAACTACTCGCACAGACAGGGAGGCAACGGCTCGTGGAGGAGAAGGTGTGGCAACATCCTCGTGGCTCGGGAGAAAAGACGACTGCGTGTGCATCGAAGTGCTTCCCATGGTCATCTTGTGGTCGTCATCTTCAGGAGCAGCACAGCTCTGTCTCTCTGACAGAAACACAAATAACAGCAAGTTTAGACGTTTGTCCCACTTTCTAAAATCTTAAGACAAATATTATCGTGACTGAAATTTAAATGAGAATGTAAGAGCATGAATGAGCAAACGTGTGATTGAATATTTCCTCAGAGCACACTGCAAGTGTGAGAAGTTCAGTTGAACTCATTTACACCCAGAGAGACGCTCTGGTGTATCAGTATTAGCATGGCTGGCTCATCACAGGAAAACATGCATCACTGCATGCTAACACCACCTGCATATATGTCAGTGTTATATCGTGTGTGTGTGTTTACCATCTGCCTCTGTGGCCTCCCGGGCTTCTCTCTCCAGTCTCTGTCTGAGCAACTCCTGTTGTTTGGCCAGGTACTGTTTTATGAAGCTGTTCTGACTCATCTCTTCTCCAATCTGAGACACACACAGAAAACACACAAGTCAAACTCTTCACATACATCTCTTGGAGATTATAACCACACCAAAATCATGGTTTATGGTTATATGGTTTAACAGAGCCTAACACTCCACTGAGTTACATTACAGTCTCAGAGATTCAATCGTTCGATGCGACATGTTATTTCATGACCTTAACAACAGGACGGCATATTTATATACTGTATATTCTCAATTTTCCCAACACAGAACAATAACAGACACTTAAACTCTTACCTGAGAGTTGGGCTGAAGACCAACATGCTGGGTAGATGAACGCTGGAGGTTCTCCAACATCAGAGCCTTCGCAAACACAAGAAACGTGAAATAAAGCAACAGAAGACATGCAAGCTTATCTTAAAGGTTTCTTATGGACTGTTCAGATTCTTTAACCCCAGATGCAAACCTGCACACAACCAGAAACTCCTGCAAAACCTTCACTTACCCGACCAGCTAACCATGACCTCTTACGACTCGATACAACAATGTGACTGAAGGCTGAACGCGGTGTTTATAACACAGATGTGGGCCATTCACCTGCTTAACACTTACTTAACACATGCGTGTGTTAATCGGGCACTTACCGGTTGTAAATAACGTACCCATAGAAACCAAATGCAATAAAAGTCCTATCATGTAAATCAGTTTTTCACCGAATAAAAGACACACAACTTTCACCCCCACGATCGTTCACACTTATATCAGCAAGCAAATGAAATGAACGCGATTTACATAAACAGACTGGATTGCGGGGCGTGTTTATCATTTGCATTTTCGTTTTCCACCCTTTGTAAAAGCTTTAATCTCAAACAGAAGAAATGCGTCCGTGTTAAATTGTTAAACTCCACGAATCCGTCACCTGAGGCTGACGCGCGCGCGCGCGCCCCCACTACAAACACACGACGCGCGGGCACGACGTCAACTCCGAGACCTCGCGCTCGCCACGATCCACAAACTGTCAGGAAAACTACTATTTATTGAATCATCTACGTTATGAATAATAGCTTAAAATGACTAAATGAAAGCACGCCGAACTGTTCACGTGTTTTGCTAAACATTCCCGCTCTCGATACTCGGCCTGCCAGTCGGGTCTCGTCCCCGGCTCAACTTGACAGCAAGCGCGGGTTTAACGCGTCGTCTGTCGCGCAAACTCACCCCCTTCAGTCGTTTAATGAGCGCGTTTTTCTGCCCGCTTTTGGCGAGACCTCTCTGCTCCAGGGCGGCTTTTAAATCCGCAACACGAAGCGAATGAAGCGGCTTCCCGTCCAACGTAACGTCGTCGACTTCCGCCATTTTGCTTCGCTCGAGCGCTGGAACTTCTGGGGTCGTGCACGAGCGCCCTGCGCGTCACCGCCGCGGGGTCCCGGAAGAGACGATGTTAAAAGAAACACAAGTTTCTGTAAAAACACATCTGTGTGTTATTCTCAATAAAATGCTTTTCTGCAAAATACATCTAGTGTAAATGCACAAAATATTTACATTACAAACCTGTGACTTCTGCAGCCCTAGTGGGTTATAATAAAACTGATGTCATTAAAACAAACAAGGAAACAACCAGGAAACAGGATTTGAAGAAAAGCACAACTCATTTAACTCTGTAAAAAGTTTATTTTGAAGTCATTTGACAAATACAAAAACTCCCTGTATGCTCCAAAGTACCTGCTGTGTGTGTCTTACAAATAAATGTCAAAATCAACAGTAACAAAGTAAAAAAAGCAGAAAATATAAGACACAAATACATTCTTAAAGCAAACTCTGAGTTAATGCAAAGTTGCACAAAAACATCCCTGGTTATATGTGCATAGTACATCTTTTAAAAGGGAAAATAAAGCCATGCAGAAATTTGATTAACAAAATAAAAAACCAACAGAAGACCATTAAAAAAACTTAATTTAAGATCTTACATGAACAGGACATGTGAGCATTTTGACAGAAAGGGATGCTAGTGGAGGATTATTGTATAATGTTTACATACATTCATATGTTTTGTACAGAAGGACAATAATACTTCTTTCAAAAGCAAACATTCTGTAACTTAGTCTCTCCATCACAAAGTGTTTATAAGTAACTTTTTGAAGTAAAAATATGGTACCAGTTAAAGCCCCTTTTTACTCGTACAAGTAGGTTGTGCAGTAATACTGATAAAGACCACCAGATGACACTCAAGGACTGAAATAATCCAATAATCTTATTTAGAATAATCCTCAATTTAATCCACAGTTGCACCACTTTTGTTTTACAAGATCCGCCACATTGTGATAAGACAGACCAAAAAGGCCACATTACAAAAATTGTACATATTTAATAAAGATCTCTTTATATTTACACTATTTTTTTGTGACTTGCTACAGTTTTTTTCCCTTACTAACAAACTCTGTAAAGTCGGACATAACAAACCAGGCTATGAGAAAGAACATGCATGCATTTAGCAGATCATATGTTTAGTAAGAGAACAATTTTGTCTCATCTGTGTGGTTTTGACGTCTACAAAACCAATGCATCTACTTTTAAACTAAAGAACAGAACTGTGATGCTGAACGTGCTACACTGGTGTCTGAAGATTCATTTTAAAGTAGAAACATGGAGGAAGCAAAGAAAGAAAGCAGATGAAAGAATAAAACATGGAGAAATGAGGGTGACATAAACATGAGGGAGCATTTATGACACACACTTGATTTCTCAAGGCAGGAGATAAACAGGTTCATGTTTAAACTTGTGTTCTCACTGTTTAATGATTAACACAAAGCTCAGACCGGTTAGAACCAGTTTACAGGCCTGTCCATAGTAAACATGCTATATACATTACTGTTTGCACCAGAGACTGTTGTGTCTGCCTCTACAGAAGATGCACGTTATATATTTATTATATATTGCTGTTTCAGGAATGCTGCATAGTCTTTAAAAACTTCAGACATTTGTAAGCGTGTACAGAAATGCTAGGAGCGTGAGATTTACAGGAGAGAAAACTGTAAGAAAAACAAAGAGCACGAGCGCAAACAGAAACAGAGTTGACCAGACAGACAAGTTTATCTCTGAATCAACACTGTGAGAACAACATTCAACTCCATCATAACAAAATCCAAAAATGACCACAACTCTGTTTTTGTGTTTGTTAACATAATCAAAGATTCTTTCCTTTCAGAGACGTACTGCTGCTGTTTTGGTTACATGTGTAGCGAATTTGCAAACCCAGCTAACAGCAAACATTTTCACAATGTTGGCTAACATTCTTTAAAAAGTTCTCTAAAAGTTCTCAAAAAACGTTCTTCAATAACGTTGGCTGAACTTTTTACACTATATAATTCTCAAAACTGAGTTAAGTTCTTATAATTAAGAAGTAATATTAACACAACGTTTAAAAAACTGGACAATCTGAACACGTAGAAACAATAACAATTTTGACATTTCTGTTAATTAATAGAAATCTTAGAGAAACTTTCTTAAAACCACAAATTGTTAGCTGGGTATGCTGTCCAATCTCAAAACTCTTTACAAACAGAGAATGTTAATAAACTTGTAAATAAACTCTTTACGATAATCTGCTAATCAGTTTTCTAGAGGACTCTAAAGTGAAGACTGAAGTTTCACTGTTATTTGACATGATGAGCTCTCAGGATAAATAAAGGGAAAATAAAGCTATTTGACAACGTGCCTGAGGTTGCAAAGATTTCTGAACAAAATATCCATCAATAAGTTATTCAAATGCTCAAGTGTGCTTAGCACCAAAAAAACAAAAACAAAACGCACACCAGTCTAATATGTCAAAACCTACAGACACAATGATTCAGTCCAACACTTACTGACTGTTTTAATCAATGCATCACCCCTGCATCACTACTGAACCAACACAAGCAGTGACACGCAACACCTCAAACACAATCAACAGACAAATATATTTATAAAAATAATAAGGCATTCCACTGTGAATAAAAAAGCTGAACAAACTCAAATAATATCAAGAAATCTCAGCTAATCGCTGCAAAAGCCCAGAGAATCCAGCTGCATGCTGGGATAGATCCGCTACTCGATCCACCATTTCTTGCGTAGCAGGAACTGAAGGATAATTCTGGGCTGCCCCCTTAGTTGCCATGACAACCGCCTTCAGGGCCTGACAGAGGCGCGCGCTGGAGGTTGTGACCTGTGGAGACAGTCAGTGGTTTGTGTTTAAGTAAACCTGTTTATTTTCTGCACTGCTAGAAAGTGACAAGCCACCATGTTTACCCGCCTGTCGACTTCCCTGGCCGTTCATGTCAGGTCTAGTGTTATCAAAAAACACGATTGTGATTCACAAGCACATCTGAGGTGCGTCTAATCAGATCATGTTGCAGCATGAATCACAGATTTAATGTCACACCCGTGTGAACTCTTAATCTGTTGTGATCATAAATGAAAACTGTATTACACGGGCAAAATAAATGAATGCGCTGACCTTTGCCCTGAGATCTGAAGAGCTGAGAAGACGTGCCAATGTATCCCCAATGAACACAAGTTTGTGTGCCGTTACAATGAGACTCTTTCCTCTGGACACAAAGACACGAGGCGGCTGGCTCTCCTGCACACTCGTGAAGAGAGCGTCAATGGCATCACCCAGGGAAGAAAGATGAGCGAGACTTTGGGATGAATAGAACGAGAGCAGCTCTGAGTCCTCCAGAGACAGAGAGACAGGAGGAGATGGACTCACCTGCAGACAAAGAAAGAAGAGAGTGTGTGTAAATAAATATACACAAATATACACAACAAACCACACGGGGTGCTCACACAGGAAATGTTTCTGTTCTCACAGCTGATCTTTCATAGTGCAAGAGGAATAAACGAGTGTGTGTTAATGCATTTTGAAAAATTGTCTCGTTTGTTTCTTTTATTATTTCTCTTAAGCAATTTTAGGAAAAACATTTGGGGCAAAGTTAATACTTAAAAAAAAACAACTGAGATTTCTAATTCAAAGAAATTTCCTCTGGGAAGATTCTTATGCGTGTGCACAGACTAAAAATGTGCACAGAGTCACTGTGTGTGAACGGGCCTTCAGTGTGTGTGTGTGTGTGTGTGTGTTTATGAAGGATAACTGAGAATCAGACATTTACTTTCTTATCAGTTGTGTTGATCATCTGTGAGGGACTGTGATCCGTGTTGCTGTCCGCTGGAGGCTTCAGCTTCCCCTAATTCACAACAACAAACAATATAAACATCTACTAACAGAGAACTGCAGTCCAAACGCTGCAGAAGAACCTCATGCAGACACCACAGTAAACTGTCTGCCACATTTATAATGTTTGACAGAAGACAGGAAACCAGCGTGTGAGAAAATGTAAGGCTACATTAGCATGACAGCTTTACCCTGAACCACAACAGTAAGTTTATGATAATGATCCACAACTTGAGTGTAAAAAGTTAAAACATTAATCCACACACATACCTGCAGTTTGACGTATCCCACACTGTCACCCACAGGATGTGAAGGTGGAGGAGTCAAGCCAATTCCTGCATATTCATTCCCATGTTCATCATCCTCCACCCTGCCAACACCAGAGGCTAGGAGGACTGTTGCCGGGGTCAACGGGAAGGCTGCTGGTGGAGGAGGAGGAAGCGGTCGTTCCTGGATCCAGCTACCCTTCCGTGACCCCATGTCTCCTGTAATTGGTTTAACCTCAGCCACCGGAAGGGCAGGCAGAGGCCTCCGAGACAGAGACTCCTGAGAAGGTAGGCGGGGCCGTGCCTGAATTTGCAAAAGGGAGGTGGAGTCTTCCAGAGCAGAGCGGACCATCGTGAGAAGACCCTCAGCTGGAGGGGCAGCGCCACATACTGACAGGGCAGGGAGAAGATCTGAGAGACGGGACCAAATCTGCTGGAGAACCAGAGGAACTTCACCAACGTGAGCTGCCTTCCAAACGGAAAGGATCTCGGCCAATGCAGCAGCCAGGTCTCTGGAAGGGGTGGTGGTGAGAGAGGCGTGATTTGCTGCAGACTGGACGAGAGCTGAGAGAGAGGCTTTCCACTGAATGTCTCCAGAACCTGTGCTTGATATGGACAACCGGCGTGTTGGGATCTCCAGAGTGAGGGCAGGCATGTCGTAGATGCCTCCATCAACTTCTGAAGCATCTTCACGGGCTACATCTTGCTTTTTAGGAGCAGATGTGGAATAACCCCATCCGCTTGTCACAGTAGCTGCAGGTAGTCCTGGCATTTCGCCTGCATCCAGGGGTAAACCAGGGAGGCTGGGAACGCTGTAGACGTCCTCATCTTCAGGGTTAACAGACACAGCAGATGATCCTTGAATACAGAACGTCTGCTGCTGAAGGTTTGAAGAAGAATTAAGAGCCAGAGTGGGAACATCATAAATCTGCATGAGAGAAAGAGAAAGTTACTCATCTCAGAATCCATTCAGTCCTACAATGATGTCACTTTAAAAGCCATTGTGCAAGTTCTGAAGTTGGCATGAGTTTAACATTCCATGCATTAAACCAGAACTGTCCTCTGTTTCTGTATAGCGTGGGAACACAAATCCTTGGCTGCTGTTCAGCATAGTATGTTTTCTCCAATGGTGCAGACCTCTGGTGACCTTTTGAAGGTCTCTCAATATATAACCACAGCGTTGATAAGACTAACAAAGTAATTGACTAAATACCATGTTCTACTCTTGAAACAGACATAAACATGAGAGAGGGAAGAGGAGAGATGGAGTTTAAATGGAGAAATTAAGAAATTCAGGACATTGATCTGCACAACTCGACTCGTGTGAACAGAAGAGTGTTGGAAGTAATTAGCTCACAGGAGAATAAAGGTGTGGTTCAGAACAAATGAATAGGTGAGGAGTGAGAAAGCAAAAAACAAAGAACAAGAAAAACAACACAGCAAGATGTTTTTAAGAATATTTTATCATTTCATTTGGCTAAAAATGAACCAAAATCTGTTTTTGGTCTGAAATTTCAGAAATTTTCAGACACAATTTTCAGCTTTGGTTGAACTCTTCCTTCACAACATGGGTGACATGTTTGGGTTTGTACCTCACAGGTCGGGTCCGTGTGGAGGGGTACAGCTCGAGGGGTGTTGTAGATCCCATCTTCCTCCTCAGAAGGCACTGCAGAAACTGGATTTTGCCACCTACTGGTGGGGGGTGTATCATACACCTGAGAACAACAAGGTCAAATATTACAAATCTCACTTTAAATCACCCATCATCTCTACAGTTTCCAAAACAAATCAGAAAATTACACTTTATCTATGTTATTATGCTTTAATCCATCTTACATCATCGCTGAGTTTTTCCTCTTTTTTGTTCCCTGTTTCAATGTTTATTTTAATCTTATCAGCTTGTAAATTTCCATCTTTTCTCTCCTGCTCCAGCATCTGTGAGGGTGCAGGGTTTGACTGGAGAACAGGTTTTGAGGCTGAAACGAGGCCAGATTGGGGTACATCCTTTCTGGTTACACTCCTAACTGGTGGTGCTGGTGGAGGGGGTTTGCGCCCAAAGTTTGGAGACCCTGGAATTTCAGACTTTCCTGTCCTGGTGAGCAAAGGAGATTCTCTTGTGCCAGATGGTTTTCTACAACCAAGAGGAGTTGGGGAACCCTGAGGTTTCTGAGGTCCTCGACCAGAAGGAGGCGTTTGCTTAACATTCTGCCCTGAAGTTCCTGAGGGGTGTTTGCGTTCAGATTGAGGGGTCCGTGAAATTACCCCTCTGGGTGGGGTTGGGGTTTGGTACATGGCTGGGGCATCTTGGCCTGTCATTCCTGGTGTACACTGACCTGCTAATGAGGCACCACTTGTAGGAGACTGATATAATTTCTCATTGGTCAGTGAAGTAGGAGCTTGTCTAGGCACCAAGTAACATTCATCTGCTTGTCCCGCTCCTGAATCTTTTGGGCTCAAATACCTCAGCTCTCCTCCTGATTCTGCTGCAGACCTTGTAACAGCACTTGGACTCAGATACACTAAATCTGATGCCAGCGCACCCTGTGATCTGTGTTGAGGCCTGGATCCAGAACTGGAGTGTGACTGTGGTCTTCCTCCGTCAGCGTAACACGTGATCTCTCCAGACCTGAGTGGGGCAGGTGCCACCCCAGGGCTCTGGTACACCCCTTCTGTTACACCGGGTGGTGAGAGATACACCCCATCTGAATCGTCAGTGCTCGGTCCGTTTGTACGGCCCTGCTGGCCAGGTGATGAGTGGACCGAATCCACGCTAGGACCCTGTCTGGTTTCTGTGCTTGGAGTGGGAATCTGAGACGTATGAAGAAGACAGAGTCGGTTGGCGGGGGCGATGCCTTGACGACCGTGGAGGGAGCAAAGCCACCATCCAGATCCTCCATCCCGCTCCTGGTCCAGTACCATCAGAATATCACCTTTACGGAAGGCCAACTCCTCCGGGCTCTCAGCAGCGTTGTCAAACAGTGCCTTCGCAAGTACAGTCTAAAAAAAACAGTAACAACATACAAATCTTACAGTCGGGTGATTTATAAAGAGAGTGTGACATTTTTATGAGAAGGGTGGAAAAAATGAAATTACAGTTTAACCCTCCTATTATCCTCAATTTCCCTCAATTTAAAGACCCCAGCAATTAAAACCTCCAGAATATGATTTTTACCCAAGTTTGTGTGCCAAGTACTTTGTTTATTTGTTGACTACCTCAATAGTTAAATAACAAGCCAAAAAATGATGCCAACCAAGAATTTAGAGACATTAAACATTAAATGAACATTGAAAAAGATAATAGGAGAGTTAAATAATACTAATGACAACAAATTATTATGAAAAGCTACATAACTATTAGAAACATTAGAAAAAATATGAGGTTAAAAAAATCATCTGAAGAGAATGAAGCATGACAGCAATACTAGATTTCATTACAGCACAGATTTCATTTAAACAGATGTTATTTAAATCCAATGCGCTCTTATTTAAACCCTTAAATGATCTGCCTTCAGCCGGATTACAGCAGTCCGGAAAAGGGAACCAAAATTAAAGGATCTTTTCTGGGCAACTGGCCATAAACAGAACAGACACATTTTAACATTTGTGTTACTTAGAGGAAACGTTACAGAAACATGTGGAAGACAGACAGAAAGTGATTAAAGACAGAATTAATGATAATGAGAAAGACGGGTGGGGGGGACTTAACATCTGCCCCCAGTTTTAGGTCCTTTTGTCCCCCTCCTTTTACCCCAGAGGATAAATGCCACCAGCCCCCCGTCCGCCTCCTGACAGCAGTTTTAATATCATCAGATGGGGCAGCTGAGGGTTTTTGTTACAGTGCTGAACTAAACACAAAGACAGACGTGTGTAACTTTACATGCAAACACAAACTCACCGACAGAGACATGACGGCGGTCTTTTCTGCAGTTTTTGTTATTTCCACATGGGCTCTCAGCTGAACTTGTTCTCCACTCACATGAAGAGCGTGAAAGTTATCTCCACGTTTCAAACATCTGCGTTCCCATTAACCTGTACATTGGAAGTCCAGAAAAATCAACAAAAGCACGATCCGATATTTTGCCATCTGTGTTTTAATCACATCTGACAGCTGTCACACTTTTTAAACCTGGTGGATGAAAATATACTTGATTTATTAACAAGCCTCAAACCCTGAGAACTGCTGTTGCACACATACAGACTTAAGGCTGTTACAACTAGTCAGACAGAGGTTAAACTAGTCCGACCGGCTCCAGCAGTGGTTAACACATCAGTCCATGGAACTTCATAATATTCCTACAGATTTAGGTACATGTTTAATTTATTTAACTCTCAGACTCTGGTTGGCCAGCAGATTAAGTGACTATATGATACACAACTTATTCATTATAGGTTAACAGAGGAGACCTTGTTATTTTTGGTTAAAGCTTTCACATGTATGTTATTTTAATGCACTAGGTTAAAACCTTAACCACTTTAAAACACAGACGACTGAAGATTAAGACCTTTAGAGACGCACAATACACACACATGCATATGCTGAATATATCTATAATACCTGGAAGTGTATTTGTAAGTTATTTTATTAATGCAACAGCAATAAAAAATCTCAGTTTACGCCACGAGTCGCTTTCCATCCACGAAACCTCAATGTTTCATCAATGCAGCAGAAACCCAAAGAAACATCGGGACCAAACTGATGAAAAGACTGAGAATAAACCACAGCTACATAAACTTCACACAGCAGCAAACAAACAGCGACCGTGAACCGAAGAAGAAACGCATCTTACCGTCCACATGCCTGAAAACCACCAAGGAACCCTTGAGAGGATCTTATGAGAAACGCAGGGCTGTTGTTTTTCTGCGCGTCGCTGGTTCCGGCCGCTCCGGCCTTTACTGGGTCTGAGTTACAGTGAGAGCAGATGAGCTCCTCGCATTGTGTCCGTCTGCATTACAGCGCCCTCCGGTGGATCATTCATCTGTCCATCCATCCATGCGTTTATCCATCCATGCATTTATCCATCCAT